>NW_020871356.1:122244-127244 GCF_003789085.1 Penaeus vannamei | reverse complement strand
TGATACTTGGATACTTATACCATTCCTGGTCCACAGACTTCATAACCTCCACATTTGGAAACGAAATTTCCTCAAACTTATTCAGTTTTCCATGGTGCAAAATGACTACTCCACACTTCCTGATTCCAAATTCCATGCAAATATCTGTGATAACCAGATACACAGTTTGTGTAAGCCTGTCGATATCAGCCCAATTTTCCTCAAGTTCATGCCTTCTATGAAAAGCAAGTGATTAAGAGATTGCATTTTCCAAAGCTATAACCAGCATTCACCTTCCTCAAAATTAAGGCCATAGGTATGAGGCGAATCACAATCAAAAAAGGTAAAAGGCTATCACCCTGAGTTATGCCTCTTCGTAATCCAACCTTACTGAACTCCTAAGGTAAAGGGTGTATTCCACTTGTCCATACGTCGATGGTGTTGATGACATATGACACAATACCAGCATGCTTCATGCACTCTTTAATCCAAGAGTATGGAATCATATCGTAGGCTTTATGATAGTCCATCCAAGCCATCGCTAAGTTGGTATACCTTCTTTTGCAATCCTTGAGGACGATTTTATCAATGAGAAGTTGGTTCTTAGTTCCTCTAGACTTCTTTCGATATTTTCTGCATGGCTGAAAAAATACCAACTGTTTCCATATGAAAACAGATTTCTTCTGCTTAAATACTACTAAAATGCTTCCACATTAAAAAAAAAAAAAAAAAAAAAAAAAAAAAAAAAAAAAAAAAACACGATAAAGGGCGATAGTCCAGTACCCTTGAATTCCATCAGGACCAGGAGCCTTCCGATTTGGGACCTTCCTATTTTTTCAGCTTGTTGGGACCAATGATTACATCCATCTGCCATCTCTTTCTGGACTACAGTTTTGCAATCTAATATTTGCCTCAAGCAGTCTGTTCTCTCGCCACAAGTTTAACATTCGTCTGTTAGATCCTTTCTTGGTGCACCACTGGCATAGTAGCATTCCTTCGCTACCTCATTATTATTCTATTATTCACTTAATTATGGCTATCACTGATGTTATAATTATCAGATTTACTCCTACTATTTTTATTAATATTATTATCAGTAGTAGTTCTTGTAATTATTATCAATATTATCATCAGTATTATTATCAATATTATTATCAGTATTATTATCAATATTTTTATTATTATTATTATATTACTATTTATCTTTATTATTTTATCACTATTACTACTACCCCAAGTACTGCAAATAATATCAATATTACTACTTTCATTACTATATTTATTGTTAATATTATTTTTAACACAATTACTATCATTATCATCGTCATCATCACTATTATTGATATTATTATTATTATCACAGTTATGATTATTATCTATGTCAAATTATCATTATTGTTAATATTGTCATTATTATCCTTATCAATACATTTTCTTATTACTGTTATCATATTTGTATTATCTATATTTTCATTATAATCATTATCACTTACATCATTATTCTTATTATTATTATTTACATTACTTTTTTATTATTATTATCACATTTATGATTATTTTCATCATCATTATCATTCCTGTTAATTTCGTTATCATTATCATTACCTTTCATTATAACTTTTATTATATTGTCTATTATCTTCATTATTACCATTATAACTATAATCATTACCAATTTTATTTTTATCATTATCATTAATACTCCTATTATAATTATGATTATTATAAACATTATCAGAATTATAATGGTAATGTGGAGAAACTTTCATGTACGTATCTCACAAGCAATGAAATCATATTCTTTTAATTAAAATCGATGCTATCCACATCCCATCTATAAACAAAACAAATTACATTAGTATTCATAGGCTAAAGTAAGAATAATTCCAATACCTGAAATGACAGATTTATGGATTAATTATTCAGTGAAAAGGGAAAAATCCACACGGAATCGATCAGGGTCTCAATAATAATGACGATCCATTAATTCAGTTTATTTCGTCAATTGATACTGAAGTATAGTAACTTACCTTGGCCCCTCAATCACCATGAGTGTTGAAATCACTTACCATGTAAATGTTTTATCTAATAATGATAGCGGGAAAAAATTGAACACTTGATTAAGATCTGGTTTGGCAGAATTAAATTCTCTGTAAAGGGAGTTCAGAGCAACTAGCTAAATTGTGATTGTTTGTATCTCGAGAACGCAGATAATTGGAGCTCCAGACTTTAAATTCCAACTTGATTATGTTATAAATCGAAATTCGTTCATCAAATATTTCCGATCTTTAATGATGCCATTCTGTCTACCTTTTCCTCCTCCTCCAAAAACAAACATGGTATTGGCAATGCAGTGGTAATGATAATGGTAAATGGAAATGTAACGAAAACTAAAGACCCATAATGACAAAGTAATAGACGTTAATAACAACTTCCCGCTTTGAAACTTCTTCCAAAAGAATTAGTCAACTTAGATTTACGTCGAACTCCACAGCCAGAGAATGCCTTTGTATTCATCTATAGATAAATCATAATTAGTAGTAGTATTGCCATTGTTATTATCATCATCTTTATTGTTATCATTATTTTCATTACCATTATTATTATTACTGATATTATCATTATCGTTATATTGTCATTATCATAATCATTGCCACTATTGTCATTATTATTATAATTATTATATTCATTTTAATTATTGTTATTATTAATGATTATTATCATTATAATTTTCATTATTATTTTTATTACTAAGATCATCATTACTGATATTATTGTTCTGGTCATCATCATCATTATTTATCATATAATGAAAATAATAATAATAATTATTATTATTATCATTTTTATTATTCGGTATTACTAATATTAGTCATGTCATCATCATCATTACGATTCTTGTTTTTATTATCCTCGTTATTATAAACATATTCAGAGTTGGTTACACGTCTAAGTTGACGTAAAGGATACGTTTCTAAAGCAATGCGCATGGAGCTGTGGGATGATGCGGTAGGTTGCCAGTTCCTTTCCGACCTGGAATGATGGCGTTAGCATTAGCTCATTGTTATTATTATTACTATCATTATTGTTGTTTTTATTATTATCATTATCCTCATTATCATTGTTTTTACTATAATAATTAATTTTCCAATGTTATTGTTTTTCTTGTTGTTATTATTAGTTCTACTACTATTAATATCATTATCAATATCAATTTTATTACTATTATCGTTATTAATATTACCATTATCATTGTTTTATTATTATTATTATCTTTATTTATATTTACCTTTATCATTCTTATCATTATTTTTGTTATCATCATCATTATTATTATTATTATTATCATCGTTATCATCATCATCATCGTTGTTGCTTTTAATTTTGTTATTCATATTATTGTTAACATTACTATTATCCTTATTATCATTATAGTTACTACTAGTACTTCTACTACTATTGTTATTATTATTATGATCATCATTTTTATTATTATCATTATAAGGAATATTAAGATTGTTATCATTATAATCATCATTATTGTTATAATCATTGGTATTATTATTGCTGTTTTCGTTGTTATTGTAATTATTTTTGATTACCATATTTATTGTCATCATTTTTAGTATTAATAGTAGCAGAAGTAGAAGAAGTATATCATTACTGTTATTATCTTTATGATTTTTTATTATTATAATAACAACCATTATCATGATCATTGTTATTATTATTATCAAAATAGCAATTATTATCACCATCATTATCATCATTATTGTTATTATCATTGTCATTTTGTGTTATCATATTAACAATTAGTATTCTCATTATTATCATTACCATTATTATTATTATTATTGTTATAATTCGCTTATTTTTATTATCATTTTCATTATTGTTTCCATTTTTATTATTATTATCAGTATCATTACTATCGTCATGATTTTCATGATCATTGTTGTTATCCTTATCATTTTTACCATTGCCATTACTATCATCATCATCACCATTGTCACGATTATCATGATCATTATTGTCATTATCATTTTCGGTCATTTTTATCTGTATCCTCATTATCATTATAATTTAAATGTGGTATATTATGTTGAGAGTCAGAAATACGTCACCTAAAGTAGTTATAAAGGTAATTAAAAAAGTATGAAAATATTTATAATGAAATGTGGGTTTTAACCGTAGACTTTAATGCAGTGTCCCGGTAATGCTACAGCGATATGTAAATGAATACCATGTTGATGTTTACAATAATTAAAGTAGCACTCTCATCAAATTTTAGTAATCATAAGGAAAACAGTGATAATGGTGATAGTTATGAAAATGATGATGATGATGATGATAATGATGATAATGATAATCATAACAAAAAAATATATATAATAAAGATGATAATAATTTATTAAAATATTAATGATGCAATAATGATAAAAAATAAATATAACAAAAATAGAATAATATAATGATGATAATAATAATAATAATAATAATAATAATAATAATAATAGTAGTATATTAAAATAATGATAATAAAGATAAAGGAAAAAAGGATAATGATAAATAATCATGATAATGATAAATAAGTAATTAATCAGTGACAATTATAATAATAATAATGGCAAAAACAATAATAATATTGAAAATATTAATGATAATGATAATAATAATAACTAATAATATTTAAAATATTGATAACAATAACCATAATAACAATATTACTAATTCTAATGTTGATAATGGTGATCATAATATTCATAATAACAATAATGATGGTAATAATAATAATGATAATAATAATACAATAGTACCATAGATGGCAACAATAACGACAACAAAACAACAATATGATTATAATAATGAGACCAAGAATAATATTTGAAATAATATTAATAATATTAACAATGATGATGATAATAATGATAACAAAAATGATTATGATATTAATAATACTGAAAATGATGGTGATAATACTGATGATAATGATAAAACTAATAATAACAACAATATTAACG
>NW_020871356.1:87244-89744 GCF_003789085.1 Penaeus vannamei | reverse complement strand
TGAGGACAGTCAACCCATCGGTGGGAGTGTCGAAAGTGGCTATTCATGGATTGGATGTAATGCTCTGCTTTGGAGGACAACAGCTCGGAACGAGAAGGAGGCGGCTCCAAGAAAAGAAAGCTTTATCTATGACCACTCAAAAACGAATATTCTCACAGCAGTGAGGGGCAACAAACGAAGGTTCGTAGGTATCGGTGCGGGCGATTGGTAGGTGTGACACCAGGTAGTCCGGAGCTCTTCTCTAGACCGTATATTTCGCACACTTGCATAGCAAAACGTATATGCCTTGATACACACAACTGACAGCATGCATTACTGCATATAGTACCAGGCTACATGCTGTCTGCGGTCGATACAAGCGTATACTGTTATGACAGTATATACGGGTAGACTGATCAACATACATTCGTGAAGGCTTGGCTCTCAGGGCATGCAAGAGAAACCATGCGTTATATATATATAATAGTATATATATATATAATTAGGTAATATAACTAAGTAGGATAATATACTATATAATTATCATAACTTATCCTGGACTATTCTAGTAGATATACGAATCACTTACATATACAAGTATATATATGGTAATAGACTATAATGTATATGTTATATGTATAGTGCTATCCACAGTATATATACTATATAGCTATATACCGAGTTATCATATATACTACGTTACCAGCACACACACGATATTTTCTATACGTGTAATGTATGTAAGGTGTGTGTGCCGTGTTTGTGTGGTGTAAGTATTGATATGAGTGACGTAGATGTATAGCCTACGATACACATTTATACTACATACAAATACGTGTGCGCGTATTTACACATATATATCACTAATGATATATAGATTACTACTATACCAGCATAGCACATATAGTAACGTGATATATACTTAGTTGATATACTATATATAATATTAGATGTACACCATAATATATATGCTATAGTATAAGATCACATGTATATATAGTAATATATATAACATAGTAATAGTTACTATATATATATATATATAACATCATACGTATAGTATATATTAATAATAATTAGATAATAAAGTGTATCAACATGGTCACTAATTACTTATGATATAATACCGCCCTCATCGTTCGTAAATGCTGATACCGCTATATATCATAGTACCGGGTAAATATAAGCTGAGAGGATGGAGCTATAATACATGATATAAGCTAATATGATTAGAACGTACGGCACAAAAGTTGGGTGAAATAACTACTCGAACAGTCTGAATATAGAGGTATTGATGCACTATATTAAATATAGGTATACTGATATAATAGGTGAGTAAATCATAGCAACACAGGAGATGACACCCAGGCACACACACACACACACAGCAGTCACACGCATCACACACACACACGACACACACAATATGAGAATAGTCCACTATCATATCACTAAAGTAGGTAAATATTTATATATTACGATTTAATTAATATATGATATTACTATATATATGTGTATATATAGCAGGATTAGTATAGTAATTATATAAAACACTAGGGTGTATGTGTGTGTGTGGTAGTGGCTGTGTGTTGTGTGTTGGGTGTTGTGTGTATGGTGTGTGTGTTGTGTGGTGTGTCGTGTAATAGTATACGTACCATTATTATAGTGACTATATAGATACTATATATATAGTATATATAGATTAATACTTAGTATGATAGACTAACACTATAGCATAGTAGTGTATATATGTATCTAAAGACACAATATAACAAAGATATATAATGTATAAACCAGGGATTGGCTCCGCCGCGGTTCTCGCGGCGAGTGCCCCGATGAGTATGCCGACTCGGACCGGAGACGATAGGATGATTAGGCTCGAGGAAGGTCTAGAAGGGCACTACGGCGACGCTGGAGAGTGAGGACCTGGGGCATACGTATGCCACTTACTCTCGCATTCGAGAAAACCGGAGGCTGACGAGCCACAGGGTCTCTGCCGTGACCCTATGCCCGCGCACGCCGGCGTGCCGGACACGCGGCAGAAGTGAGCCCCGCCGGCCGTAATGGCGCGGATACGGGGCAGACACGCTCATCAACAGGGACGCCTGCGAGCGGTCGCAAAAGCCAGCGGCATGTCCATACCACCCGACATGCGTCGATGCCATGCGCTAGTGACTTTGAGCCGCCCACACAGAAGCGACCGTGTGCCTTAAGTCGTCAAAATTAGACCGGACCTCCCGGTGACTGGATGCAGCCAAGAGGGCAGGGTAGTACATAGAGATTTCTGGTACGTATTCGTCCCGGGCTGACTTATGCAATCACTTGTACCAGGGACGATCCAGTTGATGACCTCTGAGTTAGATACAGTATAGTATTAATATATATGATTATATAGGATATGATAATAAGTGAATATTAGTAGAATGAGCGTATCATTAGAATTATATGTGAGATACCTAATCCTACATGAAGGATCCTCGTGGTGGTGGGAGTAGTTGGGTTGTGTAGTGTGTGTGGATGT
>NW_020871356.1:20989-33137 GCF_003789085.1 Penaeus vannamei | reverse complement strand
CACATGGTATATATATTGGGTATGCGTTCATCGATATCGGTTCAGTTTACCCTAATTGTGGAGAAATTATGACTTCTCTTAAGAATCACTCCCATTGTTAGTAAATTCAATGGAGTTGAATAACCAATAAAATTATAACCATGTAGAATTTGTTCCGAAAAAAAATGGAATAGATCGATCACTAACGTATTCAAAATTAACTAATTGGAACCAGCTCCAGTGAAGTAATGGTAAGAAAAATTAAATATAAATGCTTAAAAAGATATCCCTGGGTGCATACATTATGGAAATTCAATAATTAAAAAAAGTGATATCATTTACAATTTACAGTGGATTATATCCATCATGATTTGTAATGTTAACGAATGGAAATGATTTCCGTTAAGCCATTTCCATCCCAAATATTGTATATACTGATATGTTCGTTATATTTTCGTTTATATATTTAAATCTATAGTTTACATATGCATATATCTATATAACATTCAGATATATATAATATATAAAGGTATCTTTATGCGTGTGGATATAGATGCAAACATGATTTTCCTTTCATTTAAATGCGTAACTATCAATCGTTAACAGTGAGGTCCCATTCTCGGAATTGAAAATTCGGACACCGATTTCTACGATGGTTATAAAGTTCATAAACTGTGCTCCTTCCTTTAACATTCACATCAATACATGTTTTTATCATTTATTCCTTTAGTTCAGCCTTATTATATACCCACGCTTTAATCTTAAATATAAATGTGTAAAAGATACTCGTGACGGCATATGTATATGTATGTATATACACATGAATACAGTATTTACTGTTTATTTTGGATGGATATACATTGAATCAAGCCATAGATTTATATATTGCTGTATAATTTTATTTTAAATATTAATTTGATACACAAACACATATAGTTACGTATACATACATTTTTCCCAATCTAATTCTACAATCAGTTACATATTCCTGCTAATTTTTCAGAAGGTAATCTTCCCTTCCTCATTGCGAAATCCCAGGCTCAATTTCTCCCAAATCAAGGTCATCAATTCCAATGGTGAGGTCAAACGACGGATAAAAAATCCAAGCTAACTCTGTGACATCACTTCTCTTGCACCGTTAGAGATCACACCATAATAATGAGGCTGTACATCATCTCCTTCCTTATTATTTGTGCAGTTTCTCTTAATTTAGCTGCTCCGCAGGTTTCGAAGGACGTCAGTAATCAAAGTCTTGGAGACGCCATCAAAACATCATCTCCAGCTTTCAGAGTGAAAAGAATGGCGGTCGGTGCCAAGGTCGGACAGTTTGTCGGTCGTCTTGTGGTGACTACAGTGTTGGGTGTGGCTTATGCAGGAGTTGGCATTAACTTCACAAATGCTTGGTATCGGTTCTGTTTATCCGAATGGCGGTGAAATAATGAATTTTCTCTGGAGGATCACCCCCATTGTTGATCAGAAAGTTAAATAAATAAAATCGTCATTCTCATGTACAGTTTACAATTGTCCTTTCTTCATAATATATCAAAATGAAATATTTATCGGAAATTCTTCATGCCAGTTACAGGCGAAGTATTGGTTACATGTCGGAACTATTAACGAATATATGGTGTTTAAAATATTTATTCATTCACACACACACACATATATATATTTGGGTATGCGTTCATCGATATCGGTTCAGTTTACCCTAATTGTGGAGAAATTATGACTTCTCTTAAGAATCACTCCCATTGTTAGTAAATTCAATGGAGTTGAATAACCAATAAAATTATAACCATGTAGAATTTGTTCCCAACCGTAAAAAAAAAAAAATGGAATAGATCGATCACTAACGTATTCAAAATTAACTAATTGGAACCAGCTCCAGTGAAAGTAATGGTAAGAAAAATTAAATATAAATGCTTAAAAAGATATCCCTGGGTGCATACATTATGGAAATTCAATAATTAAAAAAAAGTGATATCATTTACAATTTACAGTGGATTATATCCATCATGATTTGTAATGTTAACGAATGGAAATGATTTCCGTTAAGCCATTTCCATCCCAAATATTGTATATACTGATATGTTCGTTATATTTTCGTTTATATATTAAATCTATAGTTTACATATGCATATATCTATATAACATTCAGATATATATAATATATAAAGGTATCTTTATGCGTGTGGATATAGATGCAAACATGATTTTCCTTTCATTTAAATGCGTAACTATCAATCGTTAACAGTGAGGTCCCATTCTCGGTATTCAAAATTCGGACACCGATTTCTACGATGGTTTAAAGTTCATAAACTGTGCTCCTTCCTTTAACATTCACATCAATACATGTTTTTATCATTTATTCCTTTAGTTCAGCCTTATTATATACCCACGCTTTAATCTTAAATATAAATGTGTAAAAGATACTCGTGACGGCATATGTATATGTATGTATATACACATGAATACAGTATTTACTGTTTATTTTGGATGGATATACATTGAATCAAGCCATAGATTTATATATTGCTGTATAATTTTATTTTAAATATTAATTTGATACACAAACACATATAGTTACGTATACATACATTTTTCCCAATCTAATTCTACAATCAGTTACATATTCCTGCTAATTTTTCAGAAGGTAATCTTCCCTTCCTCATTGCGAAATCCCAGGCTCAATTTCTCCCAAATCCAAGGTCATCAATTCCAATGGTGAGGTCAAACGACGGATAAAATAATCCAAGCTAACTCTGTGACATCACTTCTCTTGCACCGTTAGAGATCACACCATAATAATGAACATCATCTCCTTCCTTATTATTTGTGCAGTTTCTCTTAATTTAGCTGCTCCGCAGGTTTCGAAGGACGTCAGTAATCAAAGTCTTGGAGACGCCATCAAAACATCATCTCCAGCTTTCAGAGTGAAAAGAATGGCGGTCGGTGCCAAGGTCGGACAGTTTGTCGGTCGTCTTGTGGTGACTACAGTGTTGGGTGTGGCTTATGCAGGAGTTGGCATTGCTGTTAATAGCACTTCACAAATGCTTGGTATCGGTTCTGTTTATCCGAATGGCGGTGAAATAATGAATTTTCTCTGGAGGATCACCCCCATTGTTGATCAGATCTTGGAAGTTAAATAAATAAAATCGTCATTCTCATGTACAGTTTACAATTGTCCTTTCTTCATAATATATCAAAATGAAATATTTATCGGAAATTCTTCATGCCAGTTACAGGCGAAGTATTGGTTACATGTCGGAACTATTAACGAATATATGGTGTTTAAATATTTATTCATTCACACACACACATGTATATATATTTGGGTATGCGTTCATCGATATCGGTTCAGTTTACCCTAATTGTGGAGAAATTATGACTTCTCTTAAGAATCACTCCCATTGTTAGTAAATTCAATGGAGTTGAATAACCAATAAAATTATAACCATGTAGAATTTGTTCCCAACCGTTAAAAAAAAAAATGGAATAGATCGATCACTAACGTATTCAAAATTAACTAATTGGAACCAGCTCCAGTGAAAGTAATGGTAAGAAAAATTAAATATAAATGCTTAAAAAGATATCCCTGGGTGCATACATTATGGAAATTCAATAATTAAAAAAAAGTGATATCATTTACAATTTACAGTGGATTATATCCATCATGATTTGTAATGTTAACGAATGGAAATGATTTCCGTTAAGCCATTTCCATCCCAAATATTGTATATACTGATATGTTCGTTATATTTTCGTTTATATATTAAATCTATAGTTTACATATGCATATATCTATATAACATTCAGATATATATAATATAAAGGTATCTTTATGCGTGTGGATATAGATGCAAACATGATTTTCCTTTCATTTAAATGCGTAACTATCAATCGTTAACAGTGAGGTCCCATTCTCGGTATTCAAAATTCGGACACCGATTTCTACGATGGTTATAAAGTTCATAAACTGTGCTCCTTCCTTTAACATTCACATCAATACATGTTTTTATCATTTATTCCTTTAGTTCAGCCTTATTATATACCCACGCTTTAATCTTAAATATAAATGTGTAAAAGATACTCGTGACGGCATATGTATATGTATGTATACACATGAATACAGTATTTACTGTTTATTTTGGATGGATATACATTGAATCAAGCCATAGATTTATATATTGCTGTATAATTTTATTTTAAATATTAATTTGATACACAAACACATATAGTTACGTATACATACATTTTTCCCAATCTAATTCTACAATCAGTTACATATTCCTGCTAATTTTTCAGAAGGTAATCTTCCCTTCCTCATTGCGAAATCCCAGGCTCAATTTCTCCCAAATCCAAGGTCATCAATTCCAATGGTGAGGTCAAACGACGGATAAAATCATCCAAGCTAACTCTGTGACATCACTTCTCTTGCACCGTTAGAGATCACACCATAATAATGAGGCTGTACATCATCTCCTTCCTTATTATTTGTGCAGTTTCTCTTAATTTAGCTGCTCCGCAGGTTTCGAAGGACGTCAGTAATCAAAGTCTTGGAGACGCCATCAAAACATCATCTCCAGCTTTCAGAGTGAAAAGAATGGCGGTCGGTGCCAAGGTCGGACAGTTTGTCGGTCGTCTTGTGGTGACTACAGTGTTGGGTGTGGCTTATGCAGGAGTTGGCATTGCTGTTAATAGCACTTCACAAATGCTTGGTATCGGTTCTGTTTATCCGAATGGCGGTGAAATAATGAATTTTCTCTGGAGGATCACCCCATTGTTGATCAGATCTTGGAAGTTTAAATAAAATCGTCATTCTCATGTACAGTTTACAATTGTCCTTTCTTCATAATATATCAAAATGAAATATTTATCGGAAATTCTTCATGCCAGTTACAGGCGAAGTATTGGTTACATGTCGGAACTATTAACGAATATATGGTGTTTAAATATTTATTCATTCACACACACACACACATGTATATATATTTGGGTATGCGTTCATCGATATCGGTTCAGTTTACCCTAATTGTGGAGAAATTATGACTTCTCTTAAGAATCACTCCCATTGTTAGTAAATTCAATGGAGTTGAATAACCAATAAAATTATAACCATGTAGAATTTGTTCCCAACCGTTAAAAAAAATGGAATAGATCGATCACTAACGTATTCAAAATTAACTAATTGGAACCAGCTCCAGTGAAAGTAATGGTAAGAAAAATTAAATATAAATGCTTAAAAAGATATCCCTGGGTGCATACATTATGGAAATTCAATAATTAAAAAAAAGTGATATCATTTACAATTTACAGTGGATTATATCCATCATGATTTGTAATGTTAACGAATGGAAATGATTTCCGTTAAGCCATTTCCATCCCAAATATTGTATATACTGATATGTTCGTTATATTTTCGTTTTATATATTAAATCTATAGTTTACATATGCATATATCTATATAACATTCAGATATATATAATATATAAAGGTATCTTTATGCGTGTGGATATAGATGCAAACATGATTTTCCTTTCATTTAAATGCGTAACTATCAATCGTTAACAGTGAGGTCCCATTCTCGGTATTCAAAATTCGGACACCGATTTCTACGATGGTTATAAAGTTCATAAACTGTGCTCCTTCCTTTAACATTCACATCAATACATGTTTTTATCATTTATTCCTTTAGTTCAGCCTTATTATATACCCACGCTTTAATCTTAAATATAAATGTGTAAAAGATACTCGTGACGGCATATGTATATGTATGTATATACACATGAATACAGTATTTACTGTTTATTTTGGATGGATATACATTGAATCAAGCCATAGATTTATATATTGCTGTATAATTTTATTTTAAATATTAATTTGATACACAAACACATATAGTTACGTATACATACATTTTTCCCAATCTAATTCTACAATCAGTTACATATTCCTGCTAATTTTTCAGAAGGTAATCTTCCCTTCCTCATTGCGAAATCCCAGGCTCAATTTCTCCCAAATCCAAGGTCATCAATTCCAATGGTGAGGTCAAACGACGGATAAAATAATCCAAGCTAACTCTGTGACATCACTTCTCTTGCACCGTTAGAGATCACACCATAATAATGAGGCTGTACATCATCTCCTTCCTTATTATTTGTGCAGTTTCTCTTAATTTAGCTGCTCCGCAGGTTTCGAAGGACGTCAGTAATCAAAGTCTTGGAGACGCCATCAAAACATCATCTCCAGCTTTCAGAGTGAAAAGAAAAACAGAGTGGCTGTTCGGACAGTGACTACAGTGTTGGGTGTGGCTTATGCAGGAGTTGGCATTGCTGTTAATAGCACTTCACAAATGCTTGGTATCGGTTCTGTTTATCCGAATGGCGGTGAAATAATGAATTTTCTCTGGAGGATCACCCCCATTGTTGATCAGATCTTGGAAGTTAAATAAATAAAATCGTCATTCTCATGTACAGTTTACAATTGTCCTTTCTTCATAATATATCAAAATGAAATATTTATCGGAAATTCTTCATGCCAGTTACAGGCGAAGTATTGGTTACATGTCGGAACTATTAACGAATATATGGTGTTTAAAATATTTATTCATTCACACACACACACATGTATATATATTTGGGTATGCGTTCATCGATATCGGTTCAGTTTACCCTAATTGTGGAGAAATTATGACTTCTCTTAAGAATCACTCCCATTGTTAGTAAATTCAATGGAGTTGAATAACCAATAAAATTATAACCATGTAGAATTTGTTCCCAACCGTTAAAAAAAAATGGAATAGATCGATCACTAACGTATTCAAAATTAACTAATTGGAACCAGCTCCAGTGAAAGTAATGGTAAGAAAAATTAAATATAAATGCTTAAAAGATATCCCTGGGTGCATACATTATGGAAATTCAATAATTAAAAAAAGTGATATCATTTACAATTTACAGTGGATTATATCCATCATGATTTGTAATGTTAACGAATGGAAATGATTTCCGTTAAGCCATTTCCATCCCAAATATTGTATATACTGATATGTTCGTTATATTTTCGTTTATATATTTAAATCTATAGTTTACATATGCATATATCTATATAACATTCAGATATATATAATATATAAAGGTATCTTTATGCGTGTGGATATAGATGCAAACATGATTTTCCTTTCATTTAAATGCGTAACTATCAATCGTTAACAGTGAGGTCCCATTCTCGGTATTCAAAATTCGGACACCCGATTTCTACGATGGTTATAAAGTTCATAAACTGTGCTCCTTTCCTTTAACATTCACATCAATACATGTTTTTATCATTTATTCCTTTAGTTCAGCCTTATTATATACCCACGCTTTAATCTTAAATATAAATGTGTAAAAGATACTCGTGACGGCATATGTATATGTATGTATATACACATGAATACAGTATTTACTGTTTATTTTGGATGGATATACATTGAATCAAGCCATAGATTTATATATTGCTGTATAATTTTATTTTAAATATTAATTTGATACACAAACACATATAGTTACGTATACATACATTTTTCCCAATCTAATTCTACAATCAGTTACATATTCCTGCTAATTTTTCAGAAGGTAATCTTCCCTTCCTCATTGCGAAATCCCAGGCTCAATTTCTCCAAATCCAAGGTCATCAATTCCAATGGTGAGGTCAAACGACGGATAAAATAATCCAAGCTAACTCTGTGACATCACTTCTCTTGCACCGTTAGAGATCACACCATAATAATGAGGCTGTACATCATCTCCTTCCTTATTATTTGTGCAGTTTCTCTTAATTTAGCTGCTCCGCAGGTTTCGAAGGACGTCAGTAATCAAAGTCTTGGAGACGCCATCAAAACATCATCTCCAGCTTTCAGAGTGAAAAGAATGGCGGTCGGTGCCAAGGTCGGACAGTTTGTCGGTCGTCTTGTGGTGACTACAGTGTTGGGTGTGGCTTATGCAGGAGTTGGCATTGCTGTTAATAGCACTTCACAAATGCTTGGTATCGGTTCTGTTTATCCGAATGGCGGTGAAATAATGAATTTTCTCTGGAGGATCACCCCCATTGTTGATCAGATCTTGGAAGTTAAATAAATAAAATCGTCATTCTCATGTACAGTTTACAATTGTCCTTTCTTCATAATATATCAAAATGAAATATTTATCGGAAATTCTTCATGCCAGTTACAGGCGAAGTATTGGTTACATGTCGGAACTATTAACGAATATATGGTGTTTAAAATATTTATTCATTCACACACACATGTATATATATTTGGGTATGCGTTCATCGATATCGGTTCAGTTTACCCTAATTGTGGAGAAATTATGACTTCTCTTAAGAATCACTCCCATTGTTAGTAAATTCAATGGAGTTGAATAACCAATAAAATTATAACCATGTAGAATTTGTTCCAACCGTTAAAAAAAAATGGAATAGATCGATCACTAACGTATTCAAAATTAACTAATTGGAACCAGCTCCAGTGAAAGTAATGGTAAGAAAAATTAAATATAAATGCTTAAAAAGATATCCCTGGGTGCATACATTATGGAAATTCAATAATTAAAAAAAGTGATATCATTTACAATTTACAGTGGATTATATCCATCATGATTTGTAATGTTAACGAATGGAAATGATTTCCGTTAAGCCATTTCCATCCCAAATATTGTATATACTGATATGTTCGTTATATTTTCGTTTATATATTTAAATCTATAGTTTACATATGCATATATCTATATAACATTCAGATATATATAATATATAAAGGTATCTTTATGCGTGTGGATATAGATGCAAACATGATTTTCCTTTCATTTAAATGCGTAACTATCAATCGTTAACAGTGAGGTCCCATTCTCGGTATTCAAAATTCGGACACCGATTTCTACGATGGTTATAAAGTTCATAAACTGTGCTCCTTCCTTTAACATTCACATCAATACATGTTTTTATCATTTATTCCTTTAGTTCAGCCTTATTATATACCCACGCTTTAATCTTAAATATAAATGTGTAAAAGATACTCGTGACGGCATATGTATATGTATGTATATACACATGAATACAGTATTTACTGTTTATTTTGGATGGATATACATTGAATCAAGCCATAGATTTATATATTGCTGTATAATTTTATTTTAAATATTAATTTGATACACAAAACATATAGTTACGTATACATACATTTTTCCCAATCTAATTCTACAATCAGTTACATATTCCTGCTAATTTTTCAGAAGGTAATCTTCCCTTCCTCATTGCGAAATCCCAGGCTCAATTTCTCCCAAATCCAAGGTCATCAATTCCAATGGTGAGGTCAAACGACGGATAAAATAATCCAAGCTAACTCTGTGACATCACTTCTCTTGCACCGTTAGAGATCACACCATAATAATGAGGCTGTACATCATCTCCTTCCTTATTATTTGTGCAGTTTCTCTTAATTTAGCTGCTCCGCAGGTTTCGAAGGACGTCAGTAATCAAAGTCTTGGAGACGCCATCAAAACATCATCTCCAGCTTTCAGAGTGAAAAGAATGGCGGTCGGTGCCAAGGTCGGACAGTTTGTCGGTCGTCTTGTGGTGACTACAGTGTTGGGTGTGGCTTATGCAGGAGTTGGCATTGCTGTTAATAGCACTTCACAAATGCTTGGTATCGGTTCTGTTTATCCGAATGGCGGTGAAATAATGAATTTTCTCTGGAGGATCACCCCCATTGTTGATCAGATCTTGGAAGTTAAATAAATAAAATCGTCATTCTCATGTACAGTTTACAATTGTCCTTTCTTCATAATATATCAAAATGAAATATTTATCGGAAATTCTTCATGCCAGTTACAGGCGAAGTATTGGTTACATGTCGGAACTATTAACGAATATATGGTGTTTAAAATATTTATTCATTCACACACACATGTATATATATTTGGGTATGCGTTCATCGATATCGGTTCAGTTTACCCTAATTGTGGAGAAATTATGACTTCTCTTAAGAATCACTCCCATTGTTAGTAAATTCAATGGAGTTGAATAACCAATAAAATTATAACCATGTAGAATTTGTTCCCAACCGTTAAAAAAAATGGAATAGATCGATCACTAACGTATTCAAAATTAACTAATTGGAACCAGCTCCAGTGAAAGTAATGGTAAGAAAAATTAAATATAAATGCTTAAAAAGATATCCCTGGGTGCATACATTATGGAAATTCAATAATTAAAAAAAAGTGATATCATTTACAATTTACAGTGGATTATATCCATCATGATTTGTAATGTTAACGAATGGAAATGATTTCCGTTAAGCCATTTCCATCCCAAATATTGTATATACTGATATGTTCGTTATATTTTCGTTTATATATTTAAATCTATAGTTTACATATGCATATATCTATATAACATTCAGATATATATAATATATAAAGGTATCTTTATGCGTGTGGATATAGATGCAAACATGATTTTCCTTTCATTTAAATGCGTAACTATCAATCGTTAACAGTGAGGTCCCATTCTCGGTATTCAAAATTCGGACACCGATTTCTACGATGGTTATAAAGTTCATAAACTGTGCTCCTTCCTTTAACATTCACATCAATACATGTTTTTATCATTTATTCCTTTAGTTCAGCCTTATTATATACCCACGCTTTAATCTTAAATATAAATGTGTAAAAGATACTCGTGACGGCATATGTATATGTATGTATATACACATGAATACAGTATTTACTGTTTATTTTGGATGGATATACATTGAATCAAGCCATAGATTTATATATTGCTGTATAATTTTATTTTAAATATTAATTTGATACACAAACACATATAGTTACGTATACATACATTTTTCCCAATCTAATTCTACAATCAGTTACATATTCCTGCTAATTTTTCAGAAGGTAATCTTCCCTTCCTCATTGCGAAATCCCAGGCTCAATTTCTCCCAAATCCAAGGTCATCAATTCCAATGGTGAGGTCAAACGACGGATAAAAATATCCAAGCTAACTCTGTGACATCACTTCTCTTGCACCGTTAGAGATCACACCATAATAATGAGGCTGTACATCATCTCCTTCCTTATTATTTGTGCAGTTTCTCTTAATTTAGCTGCTCCGCAGGTTTCGAAGGACGTCAGTAATCAAAGTCTTGGAGACGCCATCAAAACATCATCTCCAGCTTTCAGAGTGAAAAGAATGGCGGTCGGTGCCAAGGTCGGACAGTTTGTCGGTCGTCTTGTGGTGACTACAGTGTTGGGTGTGGCTTATGCAGGAGTTGGCATTGCTGTTAATAGCACTTCACAAATGCTTGGTATCGGTTCTGTTTATACGAATGGCGGTGAAATAATGAATTTTCTCTGGAGGATCACCCCCATTGTTGATCAGATCTTGGAAGTTAAATAAATAAAATCGTCATTCTCATGTACAGTTTACAATTGGCCTTAACCGGAGTGTCTGACTTAGAGGAAGTTGTACAATCCTCAATCAATGAGGATCTGTATTTATCTGATGCCACCAGCACTGGGGCATCGGAAGATGAAGCAAGTGACACTGAGTAACCATCATGGCACACACTCTAAGCATACTGCAGTGGAATATCTGTAGCTATAAACGCAAGAACTCATTTCTCCAGGCCATTGCGCGAGCAAGGAGCATTGACGTCGTCATGCTCCAGGAGACACTAACAATGGGATCCGTGTGCTTCTCAGGATATCATGCCTTTACCACTCCAAACCTGGATGGTGCTAGAGGCCTGATGACCCCTGGTAAAAAGAAGCTATCCCTTGCTCTTAATAGCCAATCCGCCGCACTTGTGGAGATGGTGTTGAATCTCTTGCTGTGACAGATTCAGCTACCTGGGGCTCATTAAAAATATACAAATATTATAGGCAAACCCCTGTGTGAGGTCTGTGGCTAACTGCAGCACAAGACCGAGTGATCATAAGGGGAGACCTTCAATGCACACATGGCCATGCTTGAATCCCGCAAAAGAGCCGAACGCGGCAGGCATTCACATTAGCAGAAGTGCTTGAGACATTCCCTGAGATCGCTCTTCTCAACACCAAAGAACCAACGCATGTGAAGGGCAGGGGTCCTCAGACCTGCACCTTTGCCACTGCAACGAAATGGTGTG
>NW_020871356.1:12500-20889 GCF_003789085.1 Penaeus vannamei | reverse complement strand
CATTGAATCAAGCCATAGATTTATATATTGCTGTATAATTTTATTTTAAATATTAATTTGATACACAAACACATATAGTTACGTATACATACATTTTTCCCAATCTAATTCTACAATCAGTTACATATTCCTGCTAATTTTCAGAAGGTAATCTTCCCTTCCTCATTGCGAAATCCCAGGCTCAATTTCTCCCAAATCCAAGGTCATCAATTCCAATGGTGAGGTCAAACGACGGATAAAATCATCCAAGCTAACTCTGTGACATCACTTCTCTTGCACCGTTAGAGATCACACCATAATAATAAGGCTGTACATCATCTCCTTCCTTATTATTTGTGCAGTTTCTCTTAATTTAGCTGCTCCGCAGGTTTCGAAGGACGTCAGTAATCAAAGTCTTGGAGACGCCATCAAAACATCATCTCCAGCTTTCAGAGTGAAAAGAATGGCGGTCGGTGCCAAGGTCGGACAGTTTGTCGGTCGTCTTGTGGTGACTACAGTGTTGGGTGTGGCTTATGCAGGAGTTGGCATTGCTGTTAATAGCACTTCACAAATGCTTGGTATCGGTTCTGTTTATCCGAATGGCGGTGAAATAATGAATTTTCTCTGGAGGATCACCCCCATTGTTGATCAGATCTTGGAAGTTAAATAAATAAAATCGTCATTCTCATGTACAGTTTACAATTGTCCTTTCTTCATAATATATCAAAATGAAATATTTATCGGAAATTCTTCATGCCAGTTACAGGCGAAGTATTGGTTACATGTCGGAACTATTAACGAATATATGGTGTTTAAAATATTTATTCATTCACACACACACATGTATATATATTTGGGTATGCGTTCATCGATATCGGTTCAGTTTACCCTAATTGTGGAGAAATTATGACTTCTCTTAAGAATCACTCCCATTGTTAGTAAATTCAATGGAGTTGAATAACCAATAAAATTATAACCATGTAGAATTTGTTCCCAACCGTTAAAAAAAAAAAATGGAATAGATCGATCACTAACGTATTCAAAATTAACTAATTGGAACCAGCTCCAGTGAAAGTAATGGTAAGAAAAATTAAATATAAATGCTTAAAAAGATATCCCTGGGTGCACATTATGGAAATTCAATAATTAAAAAAAGTGATATCATTTACAATTTACAGTGGATTATATCCATCATGATTTGTAATGTTAACGAATGGAAATGATTTCCGTTAAGCCATTTCCATCCCAAATATTGTATATACTGATATGTTCGTTATATTTTCGTTTATATATTTAAATCTATAGTTTACATATGCATATATCTATATAACATTCAGATATATATAATATATAAAGGTATCTTTATGCGTGTGGATATAGATGCAAACATGATTTTCCTTTCATTTAAATGCGTAACTATCAATCGTTAACAGTGAGGTCCCATTCTCGGTATTCAAAATTCGGACACCGATTTCTACGATGGTTATAAAGTTCATAAACTGTGCTCCTTCCTTTAACATTCACATCAATACATGTTTTTATCATTTATTCCTTTAGTTCAGCCTTATTATATACCCACGCTTTAATCTTAAATATAAATGTGTAAAAGATACTCGTGACGGCATATGTATATGTATGTATATACACATGAATACAGTATTTACTGTTTATTTTGGATGGATATACATTGAATCAAGCCATAGATTTATATATTGCTGTATAATTTTATTTTAAATATTAATTTGATACACAAACACATATAGTTACGTATACATACATTTTTCCCAATCTAATTCTACAATCAGTTACATATTCCTGCTAATTTTTCAGAAGGTAATCTTCCCTTCCTCATTGCGAAATCCCAGGCTCAATTTCTCCCAAATCCAAGGTCATCAATTCCAATGGTGAGGTCAAACGACGGATAAAATAATCCAAGCTAACTCTGTGACATCACTTCTCTTGCACCGTTAGAGATCACACCATAATAATGAGGCTGTACATCATCTCCTTCCTTATTATTTGTGCAGTTTCTTTTAATTTAGCTGCTCCGCAGGTTTCGAAGGACGTCAGTAATCAAAGTCTTGGAGACGCCATCAAAACATCATCTCCAGCTTTCAGAGTGAAAAGAATGGCGGTCGGTGCCAAGGTCGGACAGTTTGTCGGTCGTCTTGTGGTGACTACAGTGTTGGGTGTGGCTTATGCAGGAGTTGGCATTGCTGTTAATAGCACTTCACAAATGCTTGGTATCGGTTCTGTTTATCCGAATGGCGGTGAAATAATGAATTTTCTCTGGAGGATCACCCCCATTGTTGATCAGATCTTGGAAGTTAAATAAATAAAATCGTCATTCTCATGTACAGTTTACAATTGTCCTTTCTTCATAATATATCAAAATGAAATATTTATCGGAAATTCTTCATGCCAGTTACAGGCGAAGTATTGGTTACATGTCGGAACTATTAACGAATATATGGTGTTTAGAATATTTATTAATTCACACACACACACATGTATATATATTTGGGTATGCGTTCATCGATATCGGTTCAGTTTACCCTAATTGTGGAGAAATTATGACTTCTCTTAAGAATCACTCCCATTGTTAGTAAATTCAATGAGTTGAATAACCAATAAAATTATAACCATGTAGAATTTGTTCCCAACCGTTAAAAAAAATGGAATAGATCGATCACTAACGTATTCAAAATTAACTAATTGGAACCAGCTCCAGTGAAAGTAATGGTAAGAAAAATTAAATATAAATGCTTAAAAAGATATCCCTGGGTGCATACATTATGGAAATTCAATAATTAAAAAAAAAGTGATATCATTTACAATTTACAGTGGATTATATCCATCATGATTTGTAATGTTAACGAATGGAAATGATTTCCGTTAAGCCATTTCCATCCCAAATATTGTATATACTGATATGTTCGTTATATTTTCGTTTATATATTTAAATCTATAGTTTACATATGCATATATCTATATAACATTCAGATATATATAATATATAAAGGTATCTTTATGCGTGTGGATATAGATGCAAACATGATTTTCCTTTCATTTAAATGCGTAACTATCAATCGTTAACAGTGAGGTCCCATTCTCGGTATTCAAAATTCGGACACCGATTTCTACGATGGTTATAAAGTTCATAAACTGTGCTCCTTCCTTTAACATTCACATCAATACATGTTTTATCATTTATTCCTTTAGTTCAGCCTTATTATATACCCACGCTTTAATCTTAAATATAAATGTGTAAAAGATACTCGTGACGGCATATGTATATGTATGTATATACACATGAATACAGTATTTACTGTTTATTTTGGATGGATATACATTGAATCAAGCCATAGATTTATATATTGCTGTATAATTTTATTTTAAATATTAATTTGATACACAAACATATAGTTACGTATACATACATTTTTCCCAATCTAATTCTACAATCAGTTACATATTCCTGCTAATTTTTCAGAAGGTAATCTTCCCTTCCTCATTGCGAAATCCCAGGCTCAATTTCTCCCAAATCCAAGGTCATCAATTCCAATGGTGAGGTCAAACGACGGATAAAATAATCCAAGCTAACTCTGTGACATCACTTCTCTTTGCACCGTTAGAGATCACACCATAATAATGAGGCTGTACATCATCTCCTTCCTTATTATTTGTGCAGTTTCTCTTAATTTAGCTGCTCCGCAGGTTTCGAAGGACGTCAGTAATCAAAGTCTTGGAGACGCCATCAAAACATCATCTCCAGCTTTCAGAGTGAAAAGAATGGCGGTCGGTGCCAAGGTCGGACAGTTTGTCGGTCGTCTTGTGGTGACTACAGTGTTGGGTGTGGCTTATGCAGGAGTTGGCATTGCTGTTAATAGCACTTCACAAATGCTTGGTATCGGTTCTGTTTATCCGAATGGCGGTGAAATAATGAATTTTCTCTGGAGGATCACCCCCATTGTTGATCAGATCTTGGAAGTTAAATAAATAAAATCGTCATTCTCATGTACAGTTTACAATTGTCCTTCTTCATAATATATCAAAATGAAATATTTATCGGAAATTCTTCATGCCAAAAGTATTGGTTACATGTCGGAACTATTAACGAATATATGGTGTTTAAAATATTTATTCACACACACACACTATATATATATTTGGGGTAATCAATTCAACCCATTGTTAGTAAATTCAATGGAGTTGAATAACCAATTAAAGAATTTTTGTTAAAAAAAATAATTCTAACGTATTCAAAATTTAATTGGAACCCAAAAAAGTAATGGTAAAAAATAAAATATAAATGCTTAAAAGATACTGGGTGCATACATTATGGAAATTCAATAATTAAAAAGTGATATCATTTACAATTTACAGTGGATTATATCCATCATAATGTTAACGAATGGAAATGATTTCCGTTAAGCCATTTCCATCCCAAATATTGTATATACTGATATGTTCGTTATATTTTCGTTTATATATTTAAATCTATAGTTTATATATATATATATATATATATAACAGTATATATCATATATGCTAGATGGCAAACATGATTTTCCTTTCATTTAAATGCGTAACTATCAATCGTTAACAGTGAGGTCCCATTCTCGGTATTCAAAATTCGGACACCGATTTCTACGATGGTTATAAAGTTCATAAACTGTGCTCCTTCCTTTAACATTCACATCAATACATGTTTTTATCATTTATTCCTTTAGTTCAGCCTTATATATACCCACGCTTTAATCTTAAATATAAATGTGTAAAAGATACTCGTGACGGCATATGTATTTATATATATACACATCAATACAGTATTTACTGTTTATTTTTGATGGATATACATTGAATGAAGCGATAGATTTATATTGCTGTATTTTATTTTAAATATTAATTTGATATACAAACACATATAGTTACGTATACATACATTTTTCCCAATCTAATTCTACAATCAGTTACATATTCCTGCTAATTTTTCAGAAGGTAATCTTCCCTTCCTCATTGCGAAATCCCAGGCTCAATTTCTCCCAAATCCAAGGTCATCAATTCCAATGGTGAGGTCAAACGACGGATAAAATAATCCAAGCTAACTCTGTGACATCACTTCTCTTGCACCGTTAGAGATCACACCATAATAATGAGGCTGTACATCATCTCCTTCCTTATTATTTGTGCAGTTTCTCTTAATTTAGCTGCTCCGCAGGTTTCGAAGGACGTCAGTAATCAAAGTCTTGGAGACGCCATCAAAACATCATCTCCAGCTTTCAGAGTGAAAAGAATGGCGGTCGGTGCCAAGGTCGGACAGTTTGTCGGTCGTCTTGTGGTGACTACAGTGTTGGGTGTGGCTTATGCAGGAGTTGGCATTGCTGTTAATAGCACTTCACAAATGCTTGGTATCGGTTCTGTTTATCCGAATGGCGGTGAAATAATGAATTTTCTCTGGAGGATCACCCCCATTGTTGATCAGATCATGGAAGTTAAATAAAATTGTCATTCTCATGTACAGTTTACAATTGTCCTTACCATATAATAAATCAAAATGAAATATTTAACGGAAATTCTTCATGCAGTTTCAGCGAATATTGTTACATGGGATATAAACGAATATATGGTGTTTAGAATATCAATTCATTTACAACACACACACAACACACACACACACACACCACACACAACACATATATATATATATATATATATATAATATATATATATATATATATTATATATATATATATATATGGGTGTGTGCGGTGTATTGATATCGGTTCAGTTTACCCTAATTGTGGGGAAATTATGACTTCTCTTGTGTAATTCAATCCAATCTCTAATTCTAACTATCAGTTAGATATTTCCTGCCATAAATTTTCAAATCAGAGTCATCATCAAGCTGTCAGAGTGAAAAGAATGACGGTCGGCCAAGGTCGGAAAGTTTGTCGAACGTCTTTTGGTGACTACAGTGCTAGGTGTGGCTTATGCAGGGGTTGGCATTGCTGTTAATAGCACTTCACAGATGCTTGGTATCGGTTCTGTTTATCCGAATGGCGGTGAAATTATGAATTTCTCTGGAGGATCACCCCATTGTTGATCAGATTATGGAAGTTAAATAAATAAAATTCTCATTCTCATGTACAGTTTACAATTGTCCTTATGATATATGAAAATGAAATATTTAACGGGAATTCTTCATGCCAGTTACAGTAGATAGTAATGGTACATGTTGAACTCTTAACGAATATGTGGAGTTTATTTAATTTACCACACACACACACACACACACACACACACACACACACACACACACACACACACACACATATATATATATATACTATATATATATATATATATATATATATATATATATATATAATATATATATATACATATATAAATATACGCACACACACAACACACACACACACACACACATAATATATAATATAATTTATATATATATATATATATATATAATAGTTATATATATTATATATGGGTGTCGTGTGAATCGATATCGGTTCAGTTTACCCCACCAGCCACACACACAAGTATTTTACAACTGGCTTTGCAATGAAGATAATCATTCTTGGTTGAAAACTAAACAAAATGTAGTAATTCTTCGTCCACTTTAATAAGAACTGCAGACGTTCCGGCCGTACTTTGACCCATTATCAATGCACTGTAAGATGTATGATATACAATCAATATTGTAAATTACAAACATCCAAATACAATAATTTAGATCATCCTTAGTTAAAATGAGAAAGGTTGGGACAAACTTCATAATAAGTAATAGGTAATAAGTGTAAAGGGGAAATTAATGCAATACTAATCAAAAATAAATTCAATAAATTACTAAATAAGGCACAGACATATCATCTAAGTTGAATCACAAAAGATAAATATCATAGAAATGTCATATTTCCAATAAATATATTTGACATAGGTGTGTAATTATGAATAACATTCTAGCAGGTACAATATTAAATTGAAACATCAAATTGTCGAAGTTAAAGAGAACAAGCTTTTAGAACTTCAGACAAAGAAGTATGAGTTGAGTGGGAAAACTGGCAAATTATTTTTGTACTAAAATTTTTTAATCAACATCTTTAATTTAGTTCCTTATTGCAAAATGTAAACTAAATACAACTAATAAGGTGAATTAACAATGATTACTAACCAAAAATTATTTTTAAAAATCCATGGAAACAAGAGCTCCGCAGCAAGTGGTGCATACCCTGAGCCGCCAAGGGACGCTATGAAACTATCAGACAAAGGAGACCACCCAGATAAATATAATAAAAAAAATCCAAAAATAAAAGTTGTATAATTATTATTTTAGGTGTTCAATATCTGTGGAAGATAAATGTTCATTTAGATTAGGTTTCTTTCTAAATCCATAGGCTCTCTAAAATATTAAGATCAGATTCAATTTAGACGAGTCTAGGATTTCAAAATCTTCTGTAGAGAAGGAAGGATTTGTTAACTCTGATATATATATATATATATATATATATATATATATATATATATATATATATACACACACACACACACACAACACACACACACACACACACACACACACATATATATATATATATATATATATATATATATATATATATGACTATGTGTTGTATATGGGTAATGGGTGTGGCTTATGTAGGAGTTGGAGTTGCTGTCAATAGTAACTAATAAATGCTTGGTATTGGTTCCCTTCTGTTCACTCTCCTGTGAAGCAGACAGAAAAGATGTCTTCATTTATTCATATTGTCTTTTTAAATCCTATACATATATGTATGTCAACGAAGGTTACCAACTCATATTATGGGGTACATAATGGCCAACGTAGATAAGACTAGGAAAAGTAGGGAAGGAGAAGAAAAGGTCTGCAACATTTCTTGCAGCAAAAGAATGACGGTAGGTGCTAAGGTCAGACAGTATATCGGGCGTCTTTGTTTGACTACGGTAATAGGTGTGCCTTACGCAGGAGTTGGAGTTACTGTTAATAGTGTAGTGGACCCTGAGGTCCATTTAGTTTTTATTTTATTAAATTATACCTCGCTAGTAGCAATGCATACTATTTATTTATTAGTATTATTTTTTATTATTTTTTATTTTTTTTTTTTTTATTATTATTATTTTTTTTGTCTTGTTTTACCCCATTTTAAACGATTTCTGTGAACCATAAACAAGCAGTTAACCGCCAGCAGCTTGGGGGGGGGTGTGAAGTTTCCGCCTACCTTTTTGGAGGGTTTCGCAGTTCACCCTGACCCGCGGAGCTGGCTGGGATCTGTGTCTTTGTTTACGTTATGTGATTACTTTTGTGAAGCTTTGTGCATCGCGCCCAGTGGTATTTTTTACTTTTTATAATACTCTTTTAATGTGA
>NW_020871356.1:0-2500 GCF_003789085.1 Penaeus vannamei | reverse complement strand
TTATATATATATATTAATTATTAAATATATATATATTATATTAGATATATAATGTTATGTATTTAAATATATATATATATATATTTTATATATATATATATTATATGGTATGTATAAATATATATATATATATATAATATATATATAATTGCTTGCTCCAAACGGTCTATTAGCGGATTATGAGCAAGCTTGGTATGGTAGTCTTAAGAAAGATAACCAGGCTGTGGGGAAAAGCCCCTCTATAATTCTTTCTACAAAACTTTATGAAGCACCAACCGAGTTTATTTGTCTGAGTCCTCAATTAAAGCGTATAATGAGTGTTTCATAGTCAATAAAGTTTTTGGTATCCCGAATGTTATATATATAACAAAGATCAGCAATTGAAGTTATTGTATTAGCTACCTAACGAGGGCATCCTTGAGGTGGATCCACCTCCTGAATTGTAGCCCTTAAGTATTGTATCTGAAATGAAGTTATTTAATGAAATTGTATTATGTTGACTTCGTACATTATTCTTATATTCAAGATTGAGATTGATAATATTATGGATTACTTGAGCATTTTTATGATTCTCAATAAGTTATTGATATTTTAATGTCGCACCACCATCTGGGAGACTGTGGCAGAAGTGCTGTATCCTCTTAACTGACAGAACTATGTCACCATCTCTCAGCACCCATTAGAATTTCGAGAAACAAAGGTGATAGTTGGTGGTGTATGCACAAGTTGGTCCGTTGAGTAACATACTCCAACAGGGGTTTTATTTCATATTAAGTATATATGTATGGTGGTTGGGTGGTGAAGTGTGTGTGTGTGTGTGTCCCGCGGCGCGTCTGTGGGAGTGTTTGCGAGCTTCTGTGTTTAATCTTGGCGCATAAGTGCTTGGGGTTTCATGGTCAAAACAAGCATTACAGCCGAGAATACTAATAATTTCCCAACACACAAATAAAATCCGTAATTGTTAGGCGACCCAAATTCTTTTTAAACTAAACTAAATTGCAGCTCTGAATTTACACTTAGGTTTGCTCTCGAAATTATGTCCCCTATAACTTTCAATTTTTTCCCCTCTTCCCAGAAAAGAGAAAATAGGTTTCTTTATATTTTTGAAGTTGGAGAACTGAAAGGTCCAGTGTAACTTAGAGAAAAGTCATATTTATGAGCAAAATTTATTCATGTAGTACATTCCAGGGAACTTAAATTTTCAGCCAAGGCTTGTGCCATTCGAGTCATAGTCACCTACGAGAACTACTCGGTGTGGCGGGGATGCTGGTTGCACATTCCTCTCAAATGGGAAAACTAAAACATCACAACACACACATACACATATATGAGTATGTATTGTGTACATATATCTACATATACATATACACACCCACACACACACACACACACACACACACACACACACACACACACACACACATATATATATATATATATATATTATATATATATATATATATATATATATAATATATATATATATGTGTGTGGTGTGTGTGTGTGTGTGTGTTGTGTGTGTGTGTGTGTGTGTGTGTGTGTGTGTGTGTGTGTATATACATATATATATATAATATATATTATATATATATATATATATATATATATATATATATATATATAGAGAGAGAGAGAGAGAGAGAGAGAGAGAGAGAGAGAGAGAGAGAGAGAGAGAGAGAGAGAGAGAGAGAGAGAGAGAGAGAGAGAGAGAGAGAGAGAGAGAGAGAGAGAGAGAGAGAGAGAGAGAGAGAGAAGAGAGAGAGAGAGAGAGAGAGAGAGAGAGAGAGGAGGGGGGGGAGGGAGAAGAGAGAGAGAGAGAGAGAGAGGAGAGAGAGAGAGAGAGAGAGAGAGAGAGAGAGAGAGAGAGAGAGAGAGAGAGAGAGAGAGTGAGAAGAGAGAAAAAAGAGAGAGAGAGAAAGAGAGACCCGCACACATGTAGCCACAGTCCCACACCCACCCACTAATACACACACATATACACAGAAATACATACACGCACAGAAACACGGACATACATATATAAGCATACATTCCCGGCCCCGCTCCCAAGAGCCTCCTTGGAACCGTGTATTTCGATCAGAGAAATTAGTCTTGGAATATCAGAAAAAAGAGGCTACGAAAAAAGAGGATTCTCTCGCCTTTTCCCCCAAAACTAGCACGGGCAGCATGAATTAGGAGAATAAATCTAGAACAAATTCAGTGTTTACGAGAATGATCACGCTCGCACTAGTTTGTTCCCGGTTTAAAACCAGCCTCAAGATGGCGATTAACAACGGCCTCGACCCGGTTGTCGGACACGGGAGTAAAATCAATCCTGAGAGAGGCGGCAGGACCCCGCGGGGCTCCTCCTCGCGCCCCCGCCCCCGCACCCGCCTGCACGAGACAAAAACACCGGGGGGGAAGCGAACAAAAACAAACAAAGATGGAACGAGCGCGGCGGAGCTGTGTGGAGTTTTGTGCTGTCTTCTCATGGGAAATTAGGCAAATTGCTCAGCCTGGC
>NW_020871355.1:188433-190694 GCF_003789085.1 Penaeus vannamei | reverse complement strand
AAGGGAAGGAGGGAGAGAGAAATAAGTTAATAAAGGAGGTGAAGGAGGAAGGAAGAAAAAAAGGAGGCAGGGATCAGTGGAGAAGGAAAAATGGCTAGAATAGGAGAGGGACGAGGAACAGGAGGAACAGGAGGGAAGGAGAGAGAGAGAAATAAAGGAGGGAGGAGGGAGGGAGATAAATGAGAGGCGACAAAAGCGGAGGGAGGGTGGGACAGAGAAGGAAGAGGATATATGATGGTGATGGAGAAAGAAGGGGGTGAGGAGGAGAAAGAAGAAGGATTAGAGTAGAGCAAGAGGAGGAGAGAGAGAGAAAGGAAAGGGAAAAGGGGAGGAAAGAAAGATAAGGAAAAAAAAGGAACAAATAGAACAAAGAGAGAGAGAAAGAGAGAGAGAGAGAGAGAGAGAGAGAGAGAAAGAGAGAGAGAGAGAGAGAGAGCAGAGAGAGAGAGAAGAGAGAGAGAGAGAGAAAGAGAGAGAGAGGAGAGAGAGAGAGAGAGAGAAGAGGAGAGAGAAGAGAGAGACGAGAGAGCAGAGAGACGAGCAGAGACGAGACGAGAGCAGAATCAACGATTCCTTATGTCTTTTTATTAACGCAAGACCCTCTTATGTCTATTTATTAAGAGATTCTTGATATGAGACTAATAACAGAAGTGTCCATAAAACTCAAGACCATCGGCCGGTTTGTTGAAACTGTGCATATATTTTCATATATACGGATATGCATACAGAAAGAAATAGTGCATATCTATCCGTCTAGATACACATACTACCGGACAGATAGACAGATAGATATGCATTTAATTCTGTGTATATGTATGTCTATTGGCCGGCTTGTTAAAATGTTGTGAGGCCCGCACAAACAAATATTAATTGGACCATGCATATACAGAGAGAGAGCGGCAGAGACGCACCCACCAGACGCAGAGCACGACACCACGCCACGCCACGACGCACGACGCCAGACCGACAGCACAGACACGAGCACGACGCACACGCACGCACCGCCACGCACGCAGCCACCGCGACGCACGCACGCCCGCCAGACACGCCACCCACGCACGCCACCCCGCCGCCACCAACGCACCCCGCCAGGCCAGCCCGAGCTCCGCAGCTCGAGAGACGAGAAACCGCCACGCACGCACGCCCACCGACGCAGCAGCCGCCACCCGCAGACCGCCACGAGCACGCCACCGCAGACGAGACCGCACGCCCACGACGCACACGCACGCCAGCACGCACGCACACACGACCCGCACGACGCACCGCACGCACGCACGACGAGCCGACACGACGCGCACGCCACGCACGCACGCCTCGCCGCGACGCCACGCACGCACACGCCACCGAGAGAGAGGTAGCACATCGACATGTCATACCACACGACCACACACCTGCCACGCACACTCACCACGAGCGCACTCACCACGACGCACGCACCCGCACTCACAAACATCTACACAGCCCCTCCACACACGGGAGACACTTTCCGCACAACGGACTCCACACACTGCTCACATCTCTTCACAACCTACCGCACTCACGCCCCACACCGCCACATGCACACCCTTCAAATCTCTTCGCTCGTCATCACCCTCCGCATCCGTCCTCCGCCAATTCTGCGAATCACTTCATAGGGTCGGAGCTACGGCCCATCTCACACACACACGCACGTAGTTCTTCCCCACATCACCTCAGACCAACTCCCGTGACTCAACCAAAACTCCTCAAACTCTTGTTTTCCATTTGCATCATTTGTCCTCATATAAGATATTTGAAGATCCGTTCTTGTCATTCGAACAATTAAAATAATTTCCATCCGCCGCAGACCCCCCCCCCACTTCAAAAAACAAAAACAAAAACAAAATCTAGTTATCGTTCACTTTCTCAGTATTTCGAGACCGAAAATAATACGAAAATTTGTGTTCACGACTTTTGTTTGATGTGAATTTTAACGTAATAATAATAGATGCATCAGTGAAATTATCAATTTTCAAAATGCTTACGATAAGGATAATAGTAGTAACAATAGATTTAATAAAGGATTGATAAGGATATGGATAAAAGTAAAAGTGTAAATTAGCAATTATGTGTCTTTTCCAGTCCTTTAGATAATTAATATAGTGGTGATTAAGGTGATTATAGTAAAAGCAACGATGATAATAACAATAAAAGTAATAATGATGAGGATGATGATAGCAATACAACTCCGCATCGCCACTCAACACCAATCCCCGGCAATACAAATAATGACAACAAAAGGG
>NW_020871355.1:178433-180933 GCF_003789085.1 Penaeus vannamei | reverse complement strand
GTGTGGATATGTGTTTGTGTGGATGTGTGTGGAATGGATTGTGGTGTGGATGTGTATGTGTGGATATATATGTGTGTTGTTCGAATATATTTTGTGTGTGGATGGTGTGTCTGTGTGTGGTATGTGTGTGTGTGGATGTTGCGTGTGTGTGCGGAATATGTGTGTGTTTTTGTGGATATATGTGTTCGAATACGTTTGTGTGTGGATGTGTGTTGTCTGTATGTATGTGTGTGTGTATGTGTATTGTGTAGATGTGTATGTGTGTGTGGGTGCGTTCTTTGCTCCTTCACACACACCACACCACACACTCACACACACACACACACACACCACACACACACACACACACACACACACCACACACACACACACACACACACACACACACACACACAACACACACACACACACACACACACACACACACAACACACACACACACACACACACACACACACACACACACACACACACACACACACACACACACACACACACACACACACACACACACACACACACACACACACACACACACACACACACACACACACACACACACACACACACACACACACACACACACACACCTCTCTCTATACACAACCGATGCAAGTCCTTTACACGGAAAAAAAAAAAAAGCTACCCCCCTCCCACTCCCTCCCCTCCCCCCCCTTCCCCCCTACACGTGTAAGCAGCTCTCTTATGGAGACTTTTACAGGCTTCCCGCACGTTCCTTTTCGTCACTTCAGAGGCTTCAGGGAAATAACCGTAACACAGATTCATTAGAGAGATTTATCAGGCTCGTATTTCAGGTTAGGCGAGACGAAGCCGTAGTCGAGGCCATAGATAAATTCGATGAGGGTTCGGACAATTCCCAGGGATGCGTTTCTCTTTTTTTTTTCTTTGTTTTTTTTCGCTATATTTCTTTTCTTTTTTTGTTATTTGTGTTTTTTTACATTTTCGTTTTCTTTGGTTTTATTGTTTTTATTTGTTTTTCTTTTTTCTTCTGAACATTCTTTTCCTCGACCTTCTCTCTCTCCTCCTTCCTCTGTTTCTTCTTTTCCTTTTCCTCTCTTCTTTTTATTTTATTTTCTCTTCTCCTTCATCATTCATCATCATCTTATTCTTATTCTTTCCTCTTCCTTTTCTTTTTCTCCCTTTTCTTCTTTTGTTTCTTCTCTTTCTTCTTTCATTTTTCTTCTTCTTCTTCCGCTTCTTTATCCTATATCCGTTTCTTTACAGCGAATAAAAGATAAGAATAAGTAAAAAAAAAAAAAAAAAAACACTCCTTTTACTCCCACCATTTCTGTCGAAAAAAATGTCAACAAATCCATTTTTAAAGATTTCCCGAAAAATCCGATAAATGACGATTAGAACTTACCGACCACCGAGAACAAATGGAATAAATATACGGTGAACATTTTTCCGAAAAAAGAAAGAAAGAAAAAGAAAAAGTACAAAACGAAAAGAAAGAGAAGAAAGAAAGAAAAAAAGAATACGAAAGAGAAAAGGAAAGGAAAAACGAAACGAAAAAAAGAAGAAAAAAAAAAAGAATACGAAATAAATAAATAAAGGAAAAACGAAAACGAAAAAAGACGAAAACGAAAGAAAGAAAGAAAGAAAAAAAAAAAACGAAAAAAACGAACGAAAACCAAAAAAAAAAATAAAAAACGAAAACGGAAAAAAAGAAAAATAAAAACGAAATTTGTTCCTTTCAGCAACCTTTGAATGTCATTGCTTCGCTTCTGCATTATGCAATTCCGAAGAGAGAGTGTTCTTTTTTTTCCTACTCTATGATATTTTAGATATTTTAGTTTTGTGTATACATGTCTGTGCGTTTTGTTACCTTCGCTGCCTTTTCGCTCTCTTCTCTCTCTCTCTCTCTCTCTCTCTCTCTTTCTCTTTCTCTCTTCACTTTCTCTCTTTCTCTTTCTCTTCTCTCTCCTCTCTCTTCTCTTCTCTCTCTCTTTCACTCTCTCTCTCTCTCTCTTTCTCTCTCTTTCACTTTCTCTCTCTCTTTCTCTCTTCTCTCCTCTCTTCTCTTCTCTCTCTCTCTCTCTCTTTTCTTCTCTCTCTCTCTCTCTCTCTCTCTCTCTTCTCTCTCTTCCTCTCTCTCTCCCTCTCTCTCTCTCTCTCTCTCTCTCTCTCTCTCTCTCTCTCTCTCTCTCTCTCTCTCTCTCTCCTCTCTCTGCTCTTCTCTCTCTCTCTCTCTCTCTCTCTCTCTCCTCTCTCTCTCTCTCTCTCTTCTCTCTCTCTCTCTCTCTCTCTCTTTCTCTCCCTCTCAGCCTCGTTTTTCAAATCTCTCCGAATTTATTTCAAAACAGCAACTGCAACGAAAACGAATCCAAGACAAAATCTTCACTGAAGGACCGTTCTGCTTTTTTTTTCGGATTTTTCGATTTATCTTGCATTTTGATGAAAACTCCACACCCTTTTATTGGGCCCTCCCATTGCCTGGTTCATTTTTTTCTGAAAATTGCCCGAACAATTTTTGAAT
>NW_020871355.1:164470-178384 GCF_003789085.1 Penaeus vannamei | reverse complement strand
CCCTCCTCCCCTATTCCCCTCGGATAAACGCCTATGCAGGACTTATTTTCCCAAACAATAGTAATTTATGTTATCTTTTGAAAAAAAAACAAAAAAAAAAAAAAAAAAAAAAAGAAAAAAAAAAAAAAAAAAAAAAAAAAACAAAAAAAAAAAAAAAAAAAAAAAAAAAAAAAAAAAAAAAAAAAAAAAAAAAAAAAAAAAAAAAAAAAAAAAATTAATAATAAATAAAAAAAAAATAAAAAAAAACACGAATTTCGCCATTCCCATGCGAACTCTTTATATATTTTTTAAACATACAAGCCCGCTTTACACCCACCGCAACAACCACTACACACCTCCCCCTTTCCCCCGCTTTGTCACCCAACCTGACTCCCCTCCCTTTCACCCGAGGCTGTCACCCTTTCCCTCCCTTTCCCCCGCCCCCCTACCTTGCTCCTACCTCCCTTCCTCCCTTCTCCCTTCACCTCCTGCCTCCCTCTTCCACCCTGTTCCCTCCTACCCATCCCATTCACTCTTGCCTTATCAACCTCTTTCCCCCACTTCCCCTACCCACCACCCCCCTCTCCCTCAAGACATATTAACCTTCACCTTCGCCCGCCCCCTTAGAGACACCTGCCACCCCCCCCACCCCCCTCCCCACTTCAATCCCCCCCCTCCTCTCTCTCTCGGTTTATGTTATCAGATGTTTTACATACCAATATTTTGGCGCCTGACATTTTTCTACTCCTTCGCACTCGCGCAACTCCATTTCGGTCTGCGTTGTGGCGGGCGATCTGTCTGTCGTCTGTCTGTCTGACTGTCTGTCTGACTTGTCTGTCTTCTGTCTGTCTGTCTGTCTGTCTTGGCCGTCTATTCTTGTCTGCTCTGCCAGGCCGAAATGAAAACCGTCAATCTTCTTTCTATTTACTATCAATTTCTCTTTCTCTCTTGCCTTTCTTTCTTTCTCTCTGCCTCTGTCTTGTCTCCTTCTTCCTCCAAATACTTATATTTTTCAACATGTACCCATCTCCCTCTACTTTATCCATGCCTTAGTATTCTTTACTATACGAAAACACATTGAGAGAGGAGAGAGAGTGAGAGCAGAGAAAAGGCGGAAAGTATCTCAGATCGAGGACGAGAGGAAGGTACTGACCGTGGCCAAGTCAGGAGAGAGGCGAGAGGGAAAGGAGCACCGAGAACGAGAGCGAGACAGAGTGGAGCCGGAAGAGGAGAGAGGAGTGAAGGAGGAAGGACAAGAGAGAACGAGAGACGAGAGAGAGAGCAACCGAGAAGAAGACGAACAAAGGCGAAGAAGAGGGAGCATAACATAGATGGAGAGTTGGAGAACGAAGCGCAGAGAGAGGGCGGGATCGAGAGAGAGGGGAGATTGGGAGAGAGGTAGATGGAGAAGATGGTGAGAGAGAGAGAGAAGAGTGGAGGAGAAGAGGAGAGAGAGAGAGAGAGAGAGAGAGAGAGAGGAAAGAGCAAGCGAGAAAGAGAAAGATGAAAGAAGCTTGAGAGAGAGATGAGTTGAATGAGAGTACAATGAAGATGATGTAGCATCGATGAAGAGGGAGGGAGAGATCAGAGAGAAGGACAACCATGAGAGAAAAGGAGATCACACTGAGAGCACCCGAAGGCAGACACGCCCGGGGAATGAGAGAGAGAAGAGAGAGATGACGACGAGGGGAGAGAGAGAGAGAAAGATGATGAAGAGAGAAAGAGAACGCAAGAGAGAGAGTGAGAGAGAGGAGGAATGATACTGCTGGGGAGAGAGGAAGCGATGAGACGAGAGAGATGAGAGTGAGATAAGGAAAGAGAAGAGAAAAAGAAGAGAGAAGAGAAAAGGAAAAGAGAGAGAAAAGAGAGAGAGAGAGAGAAGAGAAGAGAGAGAGACAGAAGAGAGAGAGAGAGAGAGAGAGAAAGAGAGAGAGAGAGAGAGAGAGAGAGAGAGAGAGAGTCTAGGAAAGAGACATCGGATAAGTCGTGGTCCGCGCCTTTAGTAACATAATATTCAGACTAAACCCGGCGCCAACCCTCGCCCACCTCTCTCTCTCTCTCTCTCTCTCTTCTCTCTCTCTCTCTCTCTCTCTCTCTCTCTCTCTCTCTCTCTCTCTCTCTCTCTCTCTCTCTCTCTCTCTCTCCCCTTCTCTCTCTTCTTTCACTCTTCTCTCTCTTTCACTCTCTCTCTCTTTTCACTCTCTCTCTCTTCACTCTCTCTCTCTTTCACTCTCTCTTCTCTTTCACTCTCTCTCCTTTGCACTCTCTCTCTCTTTCACTCTCTCTCTCTTTCCACTCTCTCTCTCTTCACTCTCTCTCCTCTCTCTCTCGTCTTTCAACTCTCTCTCTCTTTCGACTCTCATCTCTCTTTTCACTCTCTGCTCTCTTTCACTCTCTCTCTCTCTCTCTCACTCTCTCTCTCTTTCACTCTCTCTCTCTTCACTCTCTCTCTCTTTCACTCTCTCTCTCTTTCACTCTCTCTCTCTTTCACTCTCTCTCTCTTGTCACTCTTTCTTTTCACTCACTTTTCTTCTCTCTTCTCTTTCTGTCTGTGTCTGTCTGCCTGTGTCTCTCTCACTAACTAATACATACACACAAACACACCTCACTCACTCACTCACACAACACACACACACACAATCAAACACAACTCCATTCCTACTCCCACTCCATCCTCACTCCGATTTCACCCCCCCCCAAAAAAAAAAAGATATGTCAACAATGAACTCCGCATCATAACACAACTATGGAAGAAATAGATGTTCAACCCCTCGCGTTCAACAGAGGAAGAACAAAAACTGGGCGGCACAAAAAACAGCAGAATTCTCAGCAGAGGTGGATTATCCAGCGAATATCCAGTAGGGAGGGTGGGGGGGGGGGTAGTTATCCCAGCCGAATATCCAACCTCGGGGTACGGAATAGGAGGGTGGGGTGGGGGGGTAGGGATGAAGAAAAGGGGAGGGGGGTGGAAGGGGAAGCTGGGCTGGTGGAGGGAAGAGGAGGGAGGGTGGGGTGGGTGGAGTGGTGGAAGGGGTAGCGTGTCATTCACAAATAGAATCCAAGGGGTTGGAGTAGATTGGTGGAGGGAGGGAGGGGTGGGAGAGGGAGGAGAAGGAAGGCCGAGAGGAGGGAAGGGGAGGATAGGTGGGGTAGGGTAAGCTGATGTTAGGGTGGGTGGGCTGGAGATGGGTGATAGAAGGTAAAGGAGAGAGAGAGAGAGAGAGAGAGAGAGAGAGAGAGAGAGAGAGAGAGAGAGAGAGAGAGAGAGAGAGAGAGAGAGAGAGAGGAGAGAGAGAGAGAGAGAGAGAGAGAGAGAGAGAGAGAGAGAGAGGAGAGAGAGAGAGAGAGAGAGAGAGAGAGAGAGAGAGAGAGAGAGAGGAGAGAGAAAGAGAGAAAGAGAGAAAGAGAGAGAGAAGAGAAAGAAAGAGAGAGAGAGAAAGAAAGAGAAAAGAAGAGACAGGCGGAGAAGGTGTGGAAGGAGAGGGAGAGAGAAGGGAGAGAGGAGGGGGAAAACAGAAAAGATAAATACGAATTAAGTCAAAGATGTGCAATAAAAAAAAAAAAAATAACAATAATATCATCAGCCCCTTCTCCTCTCTTCCCCTCCTCTCCGCCACCTCCTATTCATCACCCTGTTGTTCCCTTCTCCTTTGCCCTCCATTCACGCAATCCATTCCCTTTAAGAACAAACTTGCCTGCTGAACAAGCTGTAGCCTGTCACATCTGCATGAATCCCTGCACACCTGTGATACGAACACCTGCAATGCATCACACTTGCAGACTAAAAAAATCATAAAAAAATCATAGGTACACTTGCAATATATCACACCTGCAGACTAAAGAAAAAAAAAATAAATAAATACAAAAATAAATAAACAAATAAATAAATAAATAAAATACGACACACCTGCAATGCATGACCCACAAAATTCAAAAAAAAAAAATAATAATCACAAAATACAAAACGCAAAAATATAAAATAATCATAGAAAAAAATAAAATACCTCCAAAGGCACACACCCCTGCAATGCCCTCACTTGCAATGAACACTTTCAGACTGAACACCAACACGAACATGATCAGTTACCAAAATGAACGAACTGACCCACGTTTCACATCACACGTTCAAGGGTAACAGACTGACCTCCAGTAAACGAGAACAGATGAAATATTTAAAAAAAAAAAACACGAAAGAGAGAGAAAAAAAGAGAAAACCTGCGATCGACACATGCATGGAACACGTACACACGAAACACAAACTATAGGTAACATTAAAAGAAAGAAAGAAGGAAGGAAAGAAAGAAAGAAAAAGAAAAATGCAGGTAAAAGTTACAAACCAAAAACTCACGTAACGCGATATCAAAGTGAAAAAAATGGTCAGACTCTAAAAAAAAAAAAAAAAAATATATATATATATATATATATATATTATATATATATATATATATATATATATAAAAAGGAAAATGTGAGGGCGAAAGAGTGTGTAATGTGGGGGGGGGGGGGGAGGCGAGTAAAATTCAAAGATATAAACTTTAGAAATAATCAAAATAACGTTGATAATAATATCTATGATAATAAGGATGGTTATTTTAAAAATGATAAGAATGGAGGAGGAGCAGCAGGAGAAGAAGAAGGAGAAGGAGGAGAAAAAGAGAAAAAGAATACATGAAGGGAGGAGAAGGAGGAGGAGAAAGAGATGAAGAAAAAGAAAAAAAAATAATAGGCAAATCAGAAGATGACAATGTCGAAAAGAAGAAAATTAAAAGAAGATAAAAAAAAATGCAACAAAAAACAAACAAACTTACGTAGCTAAAAAAAACAAAAACAAAACAAAGGAAACGAAGAAGAAAGACAATGCGAACTTTACCTCGAATTGTATCCTGGACGACGTTGGAATTCTGGAAATAGACAGAAACAATACATTTCAATTATACAGTAAATAAAGAAAGAAGATGAAGCAGCTTATAAGTGAATAAATGAATAAAACTTCTCTTTCTCTCTCTCTCTCTGTCTCTGACTCTCTCACTCTCTCTCTTTCTGTCTGTCTGTCTGTCTGTCTCTCTCTCTCTCCTCCATCCTCCCTCTCTTTCTCTCCCTCTCTCTTTTTTTCTCTGTCTGTCTGTCTGTCCCTGTCTGTCTCTCTCTCACTCTCCTCTTCTGTCTGACTCTGTCTTGTGTCTGTCTGTCTGTCTCTCTCTCACTTTCTTTTATGGTTCAAACTGATATGAGGTTTTGAGACCGCTTTGGCTCCCCCTTCTGGCCTCTCCGAGATCAAAGAGCAATCAAAACCGGATTTTCATTCCTCTCTTTTGCCATTTTTCGTTCACGTCTCTCTCTCTCCCCCTTTTTTCTCCCCTCTCTTTCGTTTTCTTTCTATTTCCATTTTCCAACCAAATTCTGACGAACCGTGAGCCCCGAGATTTCCCCTCGCCCCGCCCCCCCCTCCCTTGGTCACTGTTTACTAAATAATCAAAGGATTTGTTATGGCTCTCTGCCTGACCCCTATGGAGTGCCAACAGGGGCGCCGGCCACACTCCGGGATTATTCTCTGCTTTCGCTCTCTCTCTGTCTCTCTGTCTCTTTGTCTCTTTGTCTCTTTGTCTCTTTGTCTCTTTGTCTCTCTCTGTCTCTCTCTCTCTTTGTCTCTCTCTCTCTCTCTCTGTCTCTCTCTCTCTCTCTCTCTCTCTCTCTCTCTCTCTCTCTCTCTCTCTCTCTCTCTCTCTCTCTCTCTCTCTCTCTCTCTCTCTCTCTGGAGCTGAGATTTTTGCTTCAATTTGTTTAATTCCGCAGTACAATTATATGTATAATATGAGACTGGCGCAAAAATGTAAAAATGATAATCATAATTAATAATAATAATGATGATGATAATCATTACCATAGCTGCACTAACAATAATAACAATGAGTATAATGATGATAATAGTGATGGTCATAACAACAACAAAAGACTTATTCTAAACAAAAATAATTCGTGATAATAAAAACAATAATAATACTAACAACAGCACCAACAAATGACACTAACAACACTAATAACCATAACAACAACAGTCCCAATACAAACCATACTAACCGGAACAATAACAACAAGAACAAGGGGAACGAGAAGACGAACGCTAACGGAAGAGTTGCATTGTCATCTCAACCCCCCCCCCCTCACCCGACAAGGAGGCGATCCGTCCCGAAGAAGGTCAGTCACCGAGTCAAGAAAATCAAGGCGAGGAGACACAGCATCTGCTCCCCTCCTCCTCCTCCTTTTCCTCCTTCCCTCCTCCTTTCTTCCTCCCTTCCCCTCCTCCTCCTCTTCCTCCTTCCCTCCCCCCTCCCCTCTTCCTCCTTCTCCTCCTCCTCCTCCTCCTCCCTCCCTCCCCCTCCTCCTCTTCCTCCTTCCCTCCCCCTCCTCCTCTTCCTCTTTCCCTCCCCCTCCCTCCTCCTTTCTTCCTCCTTCCCTCCCCCTCCTCCTCTTCCTCTTTCCCTCCTCCTCTTCCTCCTCCTCTTCCTCCTCCTCCTCCTCCTCCTCCTTTCTTCCTCCTTCCCTCCCCTCCTCCTTGTTCCTCCCTCCCCTCCTCCCCTTCTTCTTCCTCCTCTTCCCTCTCCTCCCGTTCCTCTTCCTCTCTCTCCTCCCTCTCTTCCATCTTTCGCTCTGGTTTCCACTCTAAACTCGCTCGCACCCCTCCCTTCCTCCCTTTCCCTCGCCTTGCCTTCCCTCTCTCCCTTCCCTCCCCTCCCTCCCTCCCTCCCTCCCTCCTCCCTCCTCCCCCTTCCTTCCTTCCTTCCTTCCCTCCCTTTCTTTCTTTCTTCCTTCCCATCCCTCTCCCTCGCTTGTTCTCGTTCTCGCTATCTTTGTTTGTGTGCATTTATGTGTGGGTCAGTGGAGTGTCTATTTATTCACCGATAATAGTGCGTGTGTTCGAACGTGTGTGTGTGTGTGTGGTGTGTGTGTGTGTGTGTGTGTGTGTGTGTGTGTGTGTGTGTGTGTGTGTGTGTGTGTGTGTGTGTGTGTGTGTGTGTGTGTGTGTGTGTGTGTGTGTGGTGTGTGGTGTGTGTGTGTGTGTGTGTGTGGTGTAGGGGGGGGGGTGCTTATGTGGGTACGTGCGTGCGTTAGTTTGTGTGTAATTATGTAGTTGTATCTATACATCTGTGTCCACATATTCACCTATTTGCCTATCTATCTATATCTTTATATACATCTATATACCTACTATGTATGCACACACACACACACACACACACCACACACACACACACACACACACACACACACACACACACACACACACACACACACACACACACACACACAACACACACACACACGCACACGCACACGCACACGCACACGCACACGCACACACACCATACATATATATTCCTATATACATACATACATATATTTATATATATATTCATACACACACGCACACCCATTTGGCATCCGTGTCGTCCCCTCGTGATCATCCCATACATTACATCCCTCTCCCTATCCTGTCCATTGTCTTCCCCCTTCCCTCCGCCCCTCCTTCGCTCCCTTTTCTCTCCTTCTTTTCACTCGGGTTTCCTTTTATCCTCCGCCTCCCCCTTTCGCCGCGCTCCTGCCCTCAATGCGCCTGTCTGTCGGCATTTCTGTCTTTGGTGGGTGAGTGGTTAAGTGGGTGAGTGATGAGCGAGTAAGAGAGTGAATGTGAGTAAGAATGTGCGTGCGTGAATGAGTGAGTGAGTGAGTGAGTGTGTTGGTAGAAGAGTGGGTAGATGGGTGAGTGAGTTTGTGGGTAGATGAGTGTGTGGGTGGGTGGGTGGTGAGTGGATGAGTGGGTGGGTGAGTGGGTAAGTGGGTGGGTGGTAAGTGAGTAGTGAGAAAGCGAACGAGTGAGTGAATGAGTGAGTGCGTGGGTAGATGAGTGTGTGGGTGGGTGGGTGGGTGAGTGGATGAGTGGGTGGGTGAGTGGGTAGTGGGTTGGGTAAGTGAGTAAGTGAGAAGCGAACGAGTGAGTGAATGAGTGAGTGCGTGGTAGATGAGTGTGTGGGTGGGTGGGTGGGTGAGTGGATGAGTGGGTGGGTGAGTGGGTAAGTGGTGGGTGGGTAAGTGAGTAAGTGAGAAAGCGAACGAGTGAGTGAATGATGAGTGCGTGCCTGAATGAATGAATGAATGTCTACCCATCATCTCCAACGTGAGAACTTCGCCACCTTTCTTCGTCTCCCCCCCACCCCATCCCCCCACCCACTCCCCACCCATCCCCCTCCACCCCCCCACTCCCCGTCCACCCCAGCCCCCTCCACCCCCACCCCCACCCCCACGATGTCACCCGCCCCTCTCCTCCCCGCAGAGACAAATGTCGGGCCATCAACTCGCGTTTATATATGGATTTATATGCAAATGTCCGCGTGCGAACAGAGAGCTGTCTATCCTCAGCTGTCTACCTGGCCCGCCTCTCTGTCTCTGTGCGTTGTCTTCCTTTCCTTTTGTTCTATTGTTATCATTATCTTTATCATTATCACCATCGCCAATATTTTATTTTTATTTTTTATTTCTTTTTTTTTTTTTTTTTTTTTATTGGGGACACTTTTTTTTGGCTGGAGGTGATGATGGTGACGATGACTGTGCTGGCGACGATTACGGCAATGGTAAGAGAAATAAATAATAATAATAATAATAATAATATAATAATATAATAATAATTAATAATAATATATAATAATAATAATATAATAATATAAATATAAGATAATAATAATAATAATAATAATAATAATAATAATAATAATAATAATAATTAAAAAATAACAATAATAAAAGTAATAATAATAATAATAATATATAACAATAATAACCAATAATAACAAATATAGTACTACTATAAATAATAATAATAATAATAATAATAATAATAATGACAATAATAATAATAATAATAATAACAAAAATAATAATAATAACAATCATAACAATAATAAAATAATAACAATAACATAATAATAATAACACAAACAATAACAGAGAGGGATGGAGGGAGGGAGAATGGAAAAGAGGGAAGGAGGAAAAGAAAGATCTTAAAAACATGATACAGAAACAAAGCTAAATAAGATATGCTTCAGGGGCAGGAAATAAATAATATAAAAGAAACAAGGGGGAACTACACAAAACAGAACAAAAACAAAGATATAAAAAAGCAATAAGGGTGAAAAGGAATAATATCTATGATAACTATACAATAACAATGTGATAATCATATGGCAACAACAACACTACTTATAATAATAAAAATAATAGTAATAATAATAGTAGTAATAATAATAATAGTAATAGTAACAATAATGATAATAATAACAATAATACTAATGGTAATAATAATAATAATAAAAAATAATAATAATAATAATATGATAAAGATGACGATAAGTAAAACAAAATATCAGACCACAGAAAAAGCGGAAAAAGACAGAGAGAGAAAAGAACCCCCCCCCAAACCTCACCCCAAAATCCCTCTTCCCAAAACCCGAACCAGAAGCCCAATCGTTACAGCCCCCCCTCCCCCCGCCCCAAAAATCCCCCCAAAAGTCCCAAACCTCTCGTAGCAGTTCGCGCGAGTCCCCTTGGCCCCGCCCCCATACCCACCCGCCCGGCCATAAAAAAAAAAAAAAAAAAAAAATAAATAAATAAATAAATAAATGAAAATGGTCGATTGTTTTACTAAAATGCCTTCTATCTGGAACATTTTTTTTTATGAACTTGTATATTCCATTTTTTTCTGGCATTTTTCTATCAGTCAATCAATCTATCTATCTCTCTATCTACCCATTCATTCATCTATCTATTAATCTATCCATCTATCAATCCAATCCATCCATCCAATCAATCAATCTATCTACCCATCCATCCATCCATTTATCTATATATCTATCTATCCATCCATCTATCTATTTATCTATCTACCTATCTGTCCATCTGTCTGTCTGTCGTCTGTTTGTCTGTCTATCTATCTATCCATCCATCTATCTACACTTTTTTTTTACGGGTTTAAATAGCGCGCCCGTATGTGTGCGTGCGGGTGTGCGCTCTCCACATACGCGGGTCTGTATGCGTGTCTGTGTGCACACGGGCTTTGCATACACGCATTTCCGTTTTTTCTTCCTCCGTGCCTCTCCACTCTCCACCCGTCCTCGCCTCTCCTCTCTTCTTCTCCTTCTGTTTCTCGAGTGTCTCTTCCTCTCACCTCCTCCCTTCCCTTCCTCCTGCGCCCTTTCCTCCTTGACCTCGATAATCTCCTCTCCTCTTCCATGCCCCCCCTCTCCTCTCCTTCTCCTCCCTCCCTATCCCTCTCCTTCCCTCTCCCTCACCCTCCCTCGTTCCTCCACCTCCAGGACACGTGTCAACGCTGGCAGGGGCGCAGTGGAAAGGGAGTGGGGATAAGGGAAGGAGATGGAGGAAGAGGAAGGAAGGAGAGGGGGGGAGAGGAAGGACGGGAGGGATTGAGAGGAAGAGAAGAGGAAGAGAAGAGGGTGGAGAGAAGAGAAGAGGAAGAGAAGAGGGTGGGATAGGAGAGAGGGGAAGAGAAGAGGAAAGGAGAGTGAGGAAGAGGAAGAGAGGGAGGGAGAGGAAGAGAAGAGGAATTGGATGGGGGAGAAAGAGGGAGGAGGAATAGGAAGAAAGGAGGAAAGAGGGACGAGAGAAGCGAAGAAGCATGAAAGGTGTGGGGAGGAGAGGCAGAGGGGAGGCAGAAAACAGGAGAGGAAAGGATGGGGAAGAAGCAGAAGAGAGGAGGGGGGAGGGAGAAGAGGAGGGAGGGAAGGCATAAGAGTAATGAATGGGGGTTGGAAGCAAGAGAGGGAGAGGAGGGTAGAAGGGAGAGAGGGGAAGTAGAAGGGAAACGGGGTGTGGGTTGGATGCAGGAATGAGGAGGAAGGAGGAAGGAAGCAGGTGAAGGGAGGGAGGGAGGGAGGAGCAGGAGGAGGGAAGGAGGGAGGGAGGAAGCAGGAGGGAAGGAGGGAGGGAGGAAGCAGGAGGAGGAGGGAGGAGGGAGGGAGGGGAAGCAGGTAAAGGGAGGGAGGGGAGGGAGGAAGGAGGAGGAGGAAAGGTAGGGAGGGAGAAGGAACAGGGGCAAGGGGAAAAAGGGGTTCGGGAGAGGGGGAGAAGGAGCAGAGGAGCAGATGAGGAGAAGGGGAGGGGAGGAGGAGAAGGAGGAGGAGGAGGAGCAGAGGAGAAGGAGAGGAGCAGAGGAGAAGGAGGAGGAGGAGGAGGAGGAGGAGGAGGAGAAGGAGGAGGGGAAGGGGAGGAGGAGGAGGAGAAGAAGAAGAAGGAGGAGGAGGAGGAGGAGGAGGAAAAGAAAGGCCAGAGGAGCAGAGGAGGAGGAGGAGGGGAGGAGGAGGGAGGAGGAGGGAGAGAGGGACGGCCAAACACCACCCGAAGCTGCACACAATGAGAGCATTGTTGCCTTAATCAAAGATCTTCCTGCGGCTCGTGGCTCACTGGCTTGGTCTTCGGGGCATGTCCTGGCTTGCTCTGTCTGCTGTTGACTCGCCATGGATTTTTTTCTTGTTTTTTTCTCTCTTTTTTTTTTAAAGGAGAAAAGGGGTGGGAGATAATACAACCTTATTTTCTCTCTCTCTTTTGAAGAAGAAAAGGGTGGGAGATAATGCAACCTTTTTCTTTTCTTTTTTTTTTCTCTCTCTCTGTTCTCTTTTTAAGGAGAAATAGATGGGAGATAATACAACCTTTTTCTTCTCTCTCTCTCTGTTCTTTTTTAAGGAGAAATAGATGGGAGATAATACAACCTTTTCTCTCTCTCTCTCTCTCTCTCTCTCTCTCTCTCTCTCTCTCTCTCTCTCTCTCTCTCTCTCTCTCTTCTTTTTAGTCGCACCAAATCTCTTGCAATTACACTTTGTTTCCATCAACTTCCTTCTCTTTGCATTTTTTCCTCTTGTCCTCTTCTCAGTTCACGTCTCCTCTGTCTCTTTCTATCTTCCTCTTCCTTTCTACTTATTTATCTCGTCTCCTTTCCTACACGTTCCTCCTCTTTCTCTTTTCTTCTCTCCATTTTCCTCCTCCTCTTCTTCCTACCTCGTCGTCGTCGTCCTCCTGCTCTCTCTCTTCCTTTCCACCCTTTTCCTCCTCCACGTCCTCCTCCTCTTTCCACCCTCCTCTACCTCAACCTACACCTCCACCTCCTCCTCTCCTCCTCCACCTCCTCCTCCTCTTCCTCCTCCTCCTCCTCCATCCCACCCTCCTCTACCTCAACCTGCACCTACACCTCAACCTCCACCTCCACCGCCACCGCCTCCAACCCAACCCAGCCCCCCCCTCCCCTCCCCCTCCCTCCCCCCGCCGCAATTTATAATGCCATAAATTTTAAAGCTAATTTAATTAACTCAACGATACGTTTTCGCGTCGACTTGATGTCTGGGGATCGGCGAGGCGCCCGCCAGGACCTACACGGTCTGTATGAACGGTAATTATTATTTTATTTTTTTTTTTTTTTTTTTTTTTTTTTTGCAAATGCACTTTATTCTTCGCAATTCATATTGGCGAAATATCGGTCTTTTCTGCACGTCCGAAAATGCGTATGTGAGGAGTTACGACATACGGGGACTTGCACTTTCGTATTAATTAACATATACGTAACATATACGCATAAATAATGTAAACAATCAATATTTATATATACACGCGTACATAAATACACATACACGCGATAAAAAAAAGAACAAACAAAACACAATACCAGAAAGAAAGAAACAAACTAATTTTTATTTTTTTCGACATTTTTTTCTAAACCGTACACTGTAAACTTACATCTTTTGTTCGTGTAAAAAAAAAAAAAAAAAAAAAATGTACATTATTCGTTATGATTTTTGAGACTCAGAGGAAAAAAATTATGATAAAGGAAAACAAAGAAGAAGAGAAGAAAACAAATGAAGCAAGCATACGAGCATTAACTGAACCGTAAGATTGGAGAAAGAAGAGAAAAGAAAGAAAAAGAAGAAGAAGGAGGAGGAGGAGGAGGAGAAGGAAGAGGAAGGAACTGAGAGGATGTGGACAAAAGATGAAGAAAGAGGAGGAGGAGGAGGAGGAAAGAATAGGATCAAAGAAGACGAAGAAGTAGAAAGAGAAGGAGAAGAAAAAAAAAAAAAAGATGAGAAAATACAAAAAAAGAAATTAAAAAAAAGAAACCAAGATGCTAATCCAGCAATCAACCCCCTACCCCCCAAAAAAAAAAAAAAAAAAGACGACGACCAGAAGAGCAAAAAAAAAAAAAAAAAAAAAAAAAGACGAAAAGACGAAGAAGAAGAAGAAGAAGAAGAAGTTGCCGACGAATTAATACCGGAAGTTTAGCGCCGCTTGACCAGAGCGGAGAAGTCCCGACGCCCCCCGAATCCGCCGCGCCGGAGACACGCCGCCGCTGCACCGTCTCCCCCTTTGTTCTCCGCGCCGCCCGCACGCCCGCACGCCCGCACGCCCGCGGCCCCTCGCCAGCCCAAGAAACTTCTGGAAGATCCTTTGAGACGCGGAGGCAATGAGGGAGGGAGGGAGAGGGAGGGGGGAGAGGGGAGAGGGGAGAGGTAAGGGAAGGGTTGAGGAAACGGGGAGGGGGGGAGGGGAGATTGAGATTGAGGAAAGGGGGAGGGGGGGGATGGAAGAGTTGAGGAAGGGGAGGAAGAGTAAAGAAAGGGTTAAGGAAGGGGGGGGTAAAGAAAGCGTTGAGGAAGGGGGGAAAGAGGTAAGAAAAGGGTTGAGGAAGGGAGGAAGAGGTAAAGAAAGGATTGAGGAAGGGAGGGCGAAGGGGAATGGAAAAGCTAGGTGATGGGGAGGGATAGAGAGGAAAAATAGAGGGGAAGCGGGAAGGGGGGGAGGCGAAAGAGGAAAGGAAAGGCAAGGGAGATGGGGAGATGGGAAGGTGGGAAGGAGGGGAGGTGGGAAGGAGGGGAGGTGGGGAAG
>NW_020871355.1:144470-156970 GCF_003789085.1 Penaeus vannamei | reverse complement strand
CCGATATTACTAATACCGACGCTAATACCAGATACCTATTCCCCTCTAATTCACGACGCCAACGCGCTTCCCGCATTCCCCCCGAAATCCCTTTCCCCTCTTTCCCCTCTTCACCCCCTCCCCTCCCCCCTCCCCCCCCGCTAAATCTCCCCTCGAAATCGCCGCATTCCGAAGCAGTGTTTCCCCTCGGATGACACACACACACGAAGCCCTAAATATATACACCTCCTTTTCCCCTCGTCATCTCGTTCCTTTCCCCTCTCGCTTTCGCTTCTGTCCCCTTCCCCCCACCTCTCCCTCTCCCTCATTTACTCGTTCGTTTCTCCCTTTCTCCCTTTCTCTCTCTCTCTTTCTCTCTCTCTCTCTCTCTCTCTCTCTCTCTCTCTCTCTCTCTCTCTCCTCTCTCTCTCTCTCTCTCTCTCTCTCTCTCTCTCACTTCCTATCTCTTCCCTGGTCTCTGTGTCTCTGTCCCGTCCCCTCTGTTACTCACCTATCCCTTTATTCATCATTCCCCTCTTTCGTCCTCCTCTATTCCCTCGTTTAACTTGCTCTTTTCTTCCGTTACCTATGTATCCCCTTATTCCACCCTCATCCCTTCCCCTTTCCCTCTGTTTCCCTCTCCCGTATTCTTCCCTCACTCCCCACCCCTTCCTTCCCCGTCCCCTCACCCCCTTCCTTACCTTCTCCTCACCCTTCCCCTCTTCCCCTCACCCCCTCCCCCCTCACCCCTCCTTCCCCCTCCCCTCACCCCCTCCTTCCCCCTCCCTCCCCCCTCCTCCCCCTCCCCTCACTCCCTCCCCCCCCTCCCTCACCCCCTTCTTTCCCCCTCCCCTCATCCCCTTCCTTCCCTATCCCCTCACCCCCTTCCCCCCTTTCCCCTTCACCAGGAATAACGGATGAGGTCGCGAGGGCAAGTGCGGGAAGCGATCACGCCGCGTCCTCTCTGGCCGTGGCACTCCCTGGCATTCGCGGTGGCACCCTCGGCCTGCTCCGTCAGCAATCGCCGTTTTGTCGAGACCTTTTTTTATTATTATTATTGTTATTATTATTATTATTATTATTATCATTATTATTAACCTATAAAATATTACCAATTTTTTTTCTTTTTTTATTATTATAACCTATGAAATATGTGGACCTCATTTTTTAATTAATCTATGAAGAACGCGGGCCTGATTTTTTATTATCATTAACCTATAAAGTATGTGGACCTCATTTTTTCGTTTTTTTATTAACCTAAGGAGTATGTGGACCTCATTTTTTATATCAAACTGTGAAGTATGTGATCCTAATTTTTCATTTTTTATCAACCTATGAAGTATGTCGACCTTTTTCCTTTTTTTTTTTATCAACCTCTGAAGTATGTGGACCTATTTTCTTTATCAACCTATGAAATAAGTGGACATCATTTTTTTCCTTTTTTTCTTACCTATAAAGTATGTAGTAGCGTTGTCTTCATTACCATCTAACACTGAACACAATGTTAACCACATGAACATTCAGTCTATGAACAATTTCCAAGCAGGCAGGCCTATGAAAAATTCAGTAGGCCTATGAACAATTTCCCTATCGATGCTGTCAAAAAAATAAATAATGATAAAAAATAAATAAATAAAATAAAATAAATAAATAAATATAAATAAATAAACAAATAAATAAAAGTTAAACAAGCGCTTACCTCGTTGTCGCAGATGTGTTTAGAAGCGAAGATGCGTCGAGTGTCGATGTCTGAAAAGAAAGAGCGACATCAGCTGTGATTTGCCAGGCATGGTGACGTCATTCAATCACCGCCGCTACACTTTACACTCTCTCTGATGCCGTTTGTTAGGACATGAAACAGCAACATCAGAAACAACATTAGCAAAAGATTAAAAAAAACAAAAAAAAAACACCAACATCATTAACACGAACCAGCAACACCAGACACAACATGAGCAAAAATAAAACACACCACCATCCAACATCATAAACATTAGCAGAAGATAAAACGGAACACCACCCACATCAACACCATCAACCAGTAACACCTGAAACACTATCAGCAAAGGATAAAACACAACACCACAACACCACCACCATCAAACAGCAACAACAACATAAACATCAACAAAAGATAAAACACAACACCATCACCATCAACCAGCAACACCGGGTACACCAACAGCAAAAGATAAAACACAACACCACAACACCACCACCATCAACCAGCAACAACATCATAAACATCAACAAAAGATAAACACACACCACCACCATCAAACAGCAACATCATCATAAACATCAACAAAAGATAAAACACAACACCACCACCATCAACCAGCAACACCGGGAACACCATCAGCAAAATATCAAACACAACACCACAACACCACCACCATCAACCAGCAACAACAACATAAACATCAACAAGAGAAAAAACACAACACATCACCATCAACCAGCAACACCGGGAACACCATCAGCAAAAGATAAAACACAACACAACATCAACACCACCATCATCAACACCAGAAACATCACCAAAATATAAAAACACAACACCACAACACCATCAACACCACCAAACAGAAACATTACCAACCCGAAGGCGCGGAGATCCGCCCACAGACGAGGGGCGTCGCAACCTCCCCTCCCCCTCCCACCACCTCCCCCCCCCCCTCCCCCCATTCCGAGGCGCGTCAGCAAGAGCCGTCGTCGGGCCGTCGGGCGTCAGCGCAGGGCCGTCAGCGATGTCAGCGCGCCCTTTGATCTGTCCAGAACACACACGCATCAAAGGAGAGTGTCAGTCAGCGGGCTTCTCCCTCACTCTCTTCCGTCCTTTCTTTTTTTTTTCTCCCCTCTTCCTCCTTGCTTTCTTCCCTTCCTTTTCCCCTCTCTTCCTCCTTGCTTTCCTTCCTTCCCTTTCTCCTTTCCTTCCGTCCTTCCTTTTTTTCCCCTCTCTCTTCCTCTTTGCTTTCTTTCCTTCCTTTTCCCCTCTCTTCTTCCTTGCTTTCTTTCCTTCCTATTATTCTTTCCTTTTTCACCTCTCTTCCTCCTCGCTTTCCTTCCTTCCCATTCTCATTTCCTTCCTCCCTTCCATCTCCCTCTCCCTCCCTTTCTTCTTCTTTCTTCCTTCCTTCCTTCAATTTCCCTCTCCCTTCCTCTCTTCTTTCTTCCTCCCTTCCTTCCCATCCTTTTTCTGTCATTCCTGCATCCCGACCTAGCTCTGTCACCTTTTTACTCTTCTTCCTTCTTTCCCTCTCATCCATCCTCCCTCCCTCCCTCTGTCTCCTCTTTCCTCCCTCCCTCTCCCTCCCTCTATCTCCCTACTTCCCCTCCCTCCCTTCCTCTCTATCCCTCTTTCCTCCCTCCCTCTCTATCCCTCTTTCCTTCCCTCCCGCTCTTCCTCTCCCCTCCCTCCTTCTCCCTCTTTCCCTTCTTCCCTTCCTCCCCTCCCTCTAATGGCTGTGTCATAACAAATGTGACATCAAGCAACAGCAAGGTCATCATCACCATTATGCATGGTCATCACCAAAGCCACAATGACAATGATTTCTACAGTCATTACCACCATCGCATAGCCCCATCACTGCCATCAACACCATCACATTCACCACCACACATCACCAATACCATTGTCATCACCATTAGCATCTCACATCTTCTCACGCTCTCCCCATCGACTCCCATTGCCCTCCATATCATCACCATCACCATCCCACTGCCATCACCGCCATTGCCACCACCATCACACCACCACCCCAAACACATCACCACCATACCACCACCATCCACCATCTCACCATCACCACCATCAACACCCTCATCACACCATCACCATCACACCACCACCATCAACACACATCAAACACAACACCACCACCATCAAACACCATCACACCACCACCATCAAACACCATCAACACACCATCAAAAACCACGCACGCCACACCACCAACACCATCATTACCATATATACAAGAACACCCACAGCGATAAGCAACAACAACCCCACTAATGACAAGCCCGAACATTTCGAATGACGAAGAGATCGCCATTAGCATACGGTTGTGGGGGGAGGGGGGAGGGGGGAAGGACCGAGGCGAGAGGGGTAGGAAGCGAAGGAGGGAGGGAGGAGGGAGGGAGGGAGGGAGGGAGGGAGGGGGGAGAGGGGATGGGGGGAAGGACCGAGGCGAGAGGGGTAGGAAGAGAAGGAGGGAGGGAGGGAGGGAGATAGGGGGAGGGAGGGAGGGAAGGGCAACATAGGCCTACCGAACACCTCAACGAGAGCGGGCGGGCGGCGCGGACGAGTGGGCGGCGGGCTAGCGAGATGATGACGGGCGTGATCAATATGCAAATCACGGGAATTATCAGCCGCTCGTGGTAGCAGACGTTACAACCACGACGCGAGACAGGTTATGGGGCCGTAACCTCCGCCGGAACAACCACTACGCGACGGTTACATGGACGCCGACAAGAGGAGGAGGAACTGAAGAGGGAGGAGGTGGAGGAGGACTGAAGAGGGAGGAGGTGTGGAGGAGGAGGAAGAGGATATATATAATAACATGCATACAGAAAAAAAAAGAGAAAAAGAGAAAGAAAAGAAAAGAGAGAGAGAGAGAGAGAGAGAGAGAGGAAGGGAGGGAGAGGGAGGGAGGGAGGGAGGGAGGAGGAGTGACAGGGAAAGAAATGAACCAGAGAGAAGGCAGAAAATGAGAAGAGGAGACAGGGAGAGACGTAAAAAAAAAATGAGAAAAAGAAACAGAGACACACGGAAAGAGATAGAGAAAAAAAGAGAAAGAGGGCGATACCTGTCCCTTCTCCAGCCCCATTTCCCTACAAACAAACAAAACAGCTAACAGCGCCCTCCATGTTTAATAACCTCTGATTCCCCTGCATCAGATAAACCACAAAAATGAAAGACCAACAAAATGCGCCTCTCACTATTTTAATTTCTTCTAAACTACGCCGCAGTTCGTTTAAATGCCCGGCATTACCCGTGACATAATAGCAAATATTAGCATGATGTACAGTGTATTTGGGGCGCATCTCTCTCCCTCTCTCTCTCTCCCTCTCTCTTTCTCTGAGAATGAGATAGAGAGAGAGAGAGAATGGGAGAGAGGGGAGGGGGGGGGGAGGGGAGGGAGGGAGAGAGGGGTAGGGGTAGGGGGAGGTTAGGGGTAGGGAGAGGGTTAGGGGAGGGGTTAGGGGGAGGGGGAGGGGTAGGGGTAGGGGGAGGGGGGGGGTAGGGAGAGGGAGAGGGAGAGGGAGAGGGAGAGAGGGAGAGGGAGAGGGAGAGGGAGAGGGAGAGGAGAGAGAGAGAGAGAGAGAGAGAGGAGAGAGAGAGAGAGAGAGAGAGAGAGAGAGAGAGAGAGAGAGAGAGAGAAGAGAGAGAGAGAGAGAGAGAATAAGAAAGGAAAGGAAAGAAAGAAAAAAAGAAAGAAGAAGAAAAAGAGAGAGAGAGAGAGAGAGAGAGAGAGAGAGAGAGAGAGAGAGAGAGAAGAGAGAGAGAGAGAGAGAGAGAGAGAGAGAGAGAGAGAGAAGAGAGAGAGAAGAAAGAAAGAAAGAAAGAAAGAAAGAAAGAAAGAAAGAAAGAAAGAAAGAAAGAAAGAAAGAGAGAGAGAGAGAAAAAAGAAAGAGATAATGAAGGAGAGAGAGAAAGAGAAACAGATAGCTTTGATGGAGGTAGGGATTAGCCACAGAATCTTCCCTTCCCTGTGCACCTGCTTTGTAACGTAATGTTGTTGTTGTTGTGACGGTTGCATGTTGCTATTTTGTTGTTGGTGATCCTTCGGTTTCAATGTTTTAAAGGCGACAATTCTCAAGTATATCAATTAGCTTAGGCGTTGGGAACTTTTCTTACTTTCTTCAAAACTTTTGTGAAGTCAGACTTGAGAGAGGAGGGGAAGGGGGGGAGAGGAGGAGGAGGAGGAGGAGGAAAAGGAGGAATAAGGAGGAGTAGGAGGAAGAGGAAAGGAAGGAAGAGAAGGAATAGGAAGATGAGAAGGATCAAGGGGAGAAAGAGGAGGAATAGGAGGAAGAGAAGAAGGATCAAGGGGAGAAAGAGCAAGAGGAATAGGAGGAAGAGAAGAAGGAGGTGGAATAGGATGACGATGAGGGATGACGAGGAGTAATGGAAAACAAAGACATGCTGTATAAGAAAGGTTAAAAATAAAGAGAAAAAAAACATTACTTACAACCACACAAGAAAGGGACAAGGAGACGTCAACGTGGCGAAAACAAAGACATAAAAGGGAAAAATAGTAGAAAAAAAAAACAAAGACAAAGAACAGATCCGAATCCCCAAAGAAACAAACAACGAAACGAAGAAAAAAGAGCAAAGGAAAAAAGAACGAAACAGAGAAAGAAAGAAAAAAGAGCAAAGAAACGAACAACGGAAGAACGAAAAGAAAGAAAAGAGCAAAGAAAAAAGGAAAAGAGGGAATGAAAGACAGAAAGAGAGAAAGGGGGAGTCCGGAGGCGGAAGGAGGCGGAAGGAGGCACCTGTCGGCCAAGACTTCGCGAGGAAAGACTAATCTTCGAGGGAGATAAAATATGCGAGAAGCGTCGCGACATCCCCCCCTCCCCCCCCCCCCTTCCTCCCTTCCTGGAACTCTAGGCACTTCCTCTCCCTCAAGCCTAATCCCTCGTCCTTTCCCCTCTCCCTGGCACCCTAGGCACTTAACCCCCCTTACACCCACCTCCTCTATTCCTTTCTCCCTGGCACCCTTAGCACTTAAGCCTCCTAATCCCCCCCATATTCTTTCTCCCTGGCACCTAGCACTGAACCCCCCTAACCTCCCCATATTCCTTTCTCCCTGGCACCCTAGGCACTTAAGCCCCCTAACCCCCCTATATTCCTTTCTCCCTGGCACCCTAGGCACTTAAACCCCCTAACCCCCCCCTCCTCTATTCCTTTCTCCCTGGCACTCTAGGCATTTAACCCTCTTCCCAAATTCCTACCTCACATCCTTCCTCTCCTTCCTATCTTCCCTTCTCTCTGGCACCCTAGGCACTTAACCCCCCTCCAAACTAAATCCTACCTCCCTCACCTCCCCCTTTCTCTCCCTTCCCTTCTCCCTAACACCCTAGACACTTCAACCCTTTCCCTCAACCCTACCCACACCTCTCCCCCCCTCTCCCTAACACCCTAGACACTCAAACCCTTCCCCTCACCCTCTACCCCACACCTCTCCCCCTCTCCCTAACACCCTAGACACTTCAACCCTTTCCCTCACCCCCTACCCCCACACCTCTCCTCCCTTCCTTCTCCCCTCTCCCTTCCCCTCTCCCTAACACCCTAGACACTTCAACCCTTCCCCTCAACCTCTCCCCCCCTCCCTTCCCCTCTCCCTAAACCCCTAGACACTTCAACCCTTTCCCTCAACCCCTCCTCCCTTCCTCTCTCCCCCTCCTCCCTTCCCTCCCTGGCACCCTAGGCACCTGGCACCTCCCTTGGCCCTACCTCAACTACACCGCCTTCTGCCCGACTGCCTCTCCAGCTACGATTCTCTTGTTTTTTTTTTTTTTTTTTTTTTTTTTTTTGTTCTTCATAAGTTCCGAGGATTTTATTTATTTCAAACTCACAACCTGACTTGTGGGAATTGAGTATTATGGCGGCGTCTGGCATACTCTTTTTCGATCCTCATCTCGCTTTCGCTTTCTCTCTCTCTCTCTTTTTCTTTCTCTTTCTCTTCTTTCTCTCTTTCTTTCTCTTTCTCTTTCTCTTTCTCTCTCTCTCTCTCATTCTGTCTGTCTGTCTATCTGTCTGTCTCTCTCTCTTTTTCTGTCTGTCTGTCTGTCTGTCTGTCTGTGTCTGTCTGTTGTGTGTGTGTGTGTGTGTGTGTGTGTGTGTGTGGTGTGTCTCTCTCCCACTTTCTGTCATCTTTTTCGGTATTTTTCTTTTTTATCCTTCTGCTCTCTCTTTCTCTCCCTCACTACTCGTCTCTCCCTTATATAAATGCAAATATCAAACAGAGAGCGAGAAAAAAAAAAATCATAAATTACCTCATCATAAGGACATTGACAACGAAACGAAATCAAAACCACAATCACAGATTTGAGATTTTTTCTTCCCGCGTCTCACGTCACAGCCACGCATATGCCCTCCTCCCCTCCCCTCCCCTCCTCCGCCCCCACCCAACACCCCCATCCACGCCCCCACCACCTCTCTCTCACCCCTCCCCTCCACCACCCCCTTTCAACCCCCCTCCATCTCCTCTCCCCACCCGCACCCCCACACCTGTCACCCTTTTCCAACACCCCCTCACCTCCCCTTTCCCCCTCTCCACCTCCCCCCCCCCCTCCGCCCTCACACTTCAACGCCCACCCGTGGAAATTGAACCTTTGGAATCGAGTTTAGCGCCCTAATGGATTCTGAAAGTAGACGGCGCCTGAAATCGTCTCGTAAATAAACAAGAAAATAATCGACGCGAAGAGATTTACCAAACACACCTCCCCTCTCCCTCTCTCTCCCTCTCCACCTCCCTCCTTCCCTCTCACTCCTCCATCCATCTCTCCTCTCCCTCCCCTCTCCTCCCTCTCCCTCTCCCCTTCTCCCTCTCCCCTCTCCCTTCCTCCCCATCCTTCTCCTCTCCCCTCCATCCCTCTCCTCCCTCCCATCCCCCCTCATCCCCCCCCCCCAAAAAAAAAGGCCTTTTCGAAGGCGTGTCGAAGCGACGTTCGAAATCCGCGGCGGAAGGGGGAGGGGGAGGGGGGAGGGGGGCAGCGCTCTCGCCATTTGCTGGAGTGCGACGCGGAATCGGGGCAAATATTGAGCTACATTAATTGGAGAATTGATATGGTGACATCTGAGAAGCAAAAAACGATTAAATAAATTTAAATCATATAAAATATGCAAATATATACATAGTGTGTGCGTGTGTGTTATGTGCATATGTATGTGTGTGTATGTATATATATATATATATATATATTATATATATATATATATATATAGAGAGAGAGAGAGAGAGAGAGAGAGAGAGAGAGGAGAGAGAGAGAAGCAGAGAGAGAGGAGAGAGAGAGAGAGAGAGAAGAGAGAGAGAGAGAGAGAGAGAGAAAGAGAGAGAGAAAGAGAAGAGAAAGAAAAGAGAGAGAGAGAGAGAGAGAGAGAGAGAGAGAGAGAGGATGAGAGAGAGAGAGAGAGAGAGAGAGAGAGAGAGAGAGAGAGAGAGAGAAGAAGAGAGAGAATAGAGAAAGAGACGCCAGACAAATAAAGAAAGAAAAAAAAAAACTAAAGGCAGATTGAGAGAGAGAAAAACAACGAAAGGCAAAATACAAAAAAAAAAAAAAAAAAAGGCGCGCATTCGTTCCGCCCAAAAGTTTCCCGCCAAAAGAGCGACTTCGGGGCGGGCGGCGCGCGGGGATTTTAACGGTCACCTCGCCCGCCCTTGCTCTCATTAGCGCCTTAGGACGACCTCATCATCAGCATCATTACCATTATCCCATTATCATCTCCACCACCATCAGCACCATCACCATTCACATCAGCACTACAATCATCATTCACCATCACCACAATCACCATTCACCATAAACACCATCACCACAATCGCCATCAGCACCATCACCACAATCACCATTCAAAATCAATACCATTACCGCCATCATCACAAGTCATCATAACCACCAACCATCAACAGTCATCCACCACCACTACCAACACCACCATCACCGGAAAAAGTAACAATTATCATCATAAACACTTTTTTATATATTTTCCCCCATTACGGTTAAGAAAAAATATATCATCATTATCCTCCCCATCATCATAGGCATCATTTTTTCCCGTTACGATTTACAAAACGTCATCATAAACATCATTTTTTTCCAATTACGGTTTACAAAAAACACAAATCAACATCATCATCCCCCATCATCACATCATCAAAATCATCATAAACATCATTTTCTCCTCAAATTCGGTTAACAAATAAAATAAAATAAAACGCAAATTAAATCACCATCCCCATAAAAATCATCATAATGCATCATTTTTTCCCAATACGGTTTACAAGAACCCACAAATTAACATCACCGTCCCCATCATCATCAGAATCATCATAAACCAAATTCGGTTAACAAAAAATAAAAAAATAAATAAAAAATAAATAAATAAAAAAACATCAACACCCATCATCATCATCATCATCATCATCATCATCATAATCATCCTAAACCATTTACGGTTTACAAAAAAAAATATAAATAAAAAAAATAAATATAAAAAATAATAAATTAAATAAATAAACATCAACACCCATCATCATCATCAAAATCATCATAACCATTCGGTTAACAAAAAAATAATAATAATAATATTAATAATAATAAATAATAAAACCAAATAAAATAAAAAAATAAACATAATAAATAATTAAATAAAAATAAACAAAACCCCCATCATCATCATCATATCATCAAAAATCCTCATAAAACATCCGATTTTCCCCTCAAAATCCGGTGTCCGATTTCAGCCTCCATTTCCGCCCACCGCCCCGCGCCCGAACCCTCCCCTCTCGCTTCGAATCGAGAGAACTTGATGCCTGCTCGCTCCGGCTCTCGCCCTTCCCCTTTCCCCTCGCTCTTCCCTCGTTCTCCCCTTTTCTTCGAGTTCCCTCTCTTTATCCTGCTCTTCCTCGTTCTCTCCTTTTCTTTGGTTCCCCTTCTCTTTATCCTGCTCTTCCCTCGTTCTCCCTTTTCTCAGTTTCCCCTCTCTTTATCCTGCTCCCTCGGTCTCCCCTTTTCCTTGGTTTCCCCTCTCTTATCCTGCTCTCCCTCGGTCTCCCCTTTTCTTCGGTCCCTCTCTTTATCTGCTTTCCCTCGTCTCCCCTTTTCTATTCGAGTTTCCCTCTCTTTATCCTGCTCTTCCTCGTCTCCCTTTCTTCGAGTCCTTTATCCCTCTCTTCTCTGTCTTCCCTCGTTCTCTCCTTTCTTCGAATTCCGTCCTATCCTGTCTCTTTCCCTCGCTCCCTGTTTCTTGTTCGCTGAGTCCCCCTCTTATCCTGCCTCCTCGTCTCTCCTTTTCTTCGAATTTCCCGTCTCTTATCCTGGCTTTCTTCTTCGGGCCCTTTTCTCGAGTTTTCCCTCTCTTCTTATCCTGCTCTCCTCGGTCTCCCCTTTGTTCCCTCTCTTTATCCTGCTCTTCTCCCCTGCTCCCTCTCTTCGTGAGTCCTCTCTCTTTATCCTGCTCTTCCCTCTTTCTCTCTTTCTTCGATATTTTCCTGTCTCTTTATCTCTCCTTCCCTCGTTCTCCCCTTTTCTTTGAGTTTCCCCTCTCTTTATCCTGCTCTTCCCTCGTTCTCCCCTTCTCGAGTTCCCCTCTCATTCTCTCTTCTCTTCTTTCTCTCTCTTCTTTCCTTTCTTGTTCCCCTTCGTTATCTACTTTCTCTTGCTCTTACCCCTTTCCCCTCGTTCTCCCCTTTTCTTCTTTTTCCCCTTCTTTATCCTGCTCTTCCCTCGTTCTCCCCTTTTCTTCGAGTTTCCCCTCTCTTTATTCCTGCTTCTTCCTCGTTCTCCCTTTTCTTCGAGTTTCCCTCTCTTTATCCTGCTCTCCTCGTTCTCCTTTCTTCGAGTTTCCTCTTATCCTGCTCCTCTGTCTCCCCCTTTCTTCAGTCCCCTCTTCTTATCTGCTCCCTCTTCTGTCTCTCTCCCTTGTCCCTTCTTATCATACTTCTCTCTTTTCTACCCTTTCCCCCTCTTTATTCCTTCTCTTCCCTCGTTCTCTCTTTCTTTTTTCCCTTCGTTTATCATACTTCTCCTCCTTGGTTCTACCCTTTTCCCCTCTCTTTATCCTGCTCTTCCCTCGTTCTCCCTTTTCTTCGAGTTTCCCCTCTCTTTATCCTCCTTCTCTTCCCTCGTTCTCCCCTTTTCTTCGAGTTTCCCTCTCTTTATCTTCTCTTTCCTTCTTTCTCCCCTTTTTCTTCGATCTTCTTCTTCTTTCCCTTCGTTTTTCTCTCTCTCTTCTTGGTCCCCTCGTATCTATTCTCTTGCTCTACCCTTCCTCTCCTCTTTATCTTCCTCTTCTTCGCTCTCCCTTTCTTGTGTGGGTTCTCCGGTGTATATCTATTATTTCTTGCTCTACCCCTTTCCCTCGTCTTTCCCTTTTCTTTGTTTCCCCTCTTCCCTCACTCTCTCCTTTTCTTTGGTTTCCCCTTTTTCATACTTTCTCTTGCTCTACCCTTTTCCCCTCTCTTTATCCTGCTCTTCCCTCGTTTTCCCCTCTCCTTGTTTACCTCCCCCTTTATCGTACTTTTCTCTCGATCTCCCCTTTTCTTCAGTTTCCCCTCCCTTTATCATGTCCCGTTCTCCCCTTTCTTTTCCCCTCCTCTATTTACTCTTCTTGTCTCCTCTCTTCTCTTCGGTCTGCTCTCCTCTCTCTTTACCGAATTCCCTCCCTTGGCTCCCCTCTGTATATCATTCTCTTCCTCTCCCCTTCCCCCTCCCTCATCCCCCTTCTTCCTTCCCTCTCTCCCACCATTCCCCCTCACCCACCCCCTCTTTTTCCTTCTCTCCTCCTT
>NW_020871355.1:134651-140498 GCF_003789085.1 Penaeus vannamei | reverse complement strand
TACTGCTACCCCTCGCCCTATCCAACCCATTCTCCCTACCTTACCCTCCCCCTACCCTACTACTACCTCTTCTCCTACCTTCCCCAACCCCTTCCCCTACCTTACCCCCCACCCTCCCCATACCGTATTTACCTTTCCCTCCGCCCATTCGACGCCCACACAGCATAACCAACGTCCAACAATAACAATTTCCAACGCCCACCCCTACCCCAACCCATAGTCACTCCTCCCCTTTCAAAAATATCATATGCTGCCACGTTGTCGTCTCATTTAGTAAATAAAAAATAATAAATAAATAAATAAGTAAATCAATAAATAAACGACAAAAAACTAATATGTGTATAAAATTATTTTAAAAAATAGATTGAAAAAACAACAACAAAAAACAACCCTTAACGTGGAAACGGTAAATCACACTGTGACTTCCTCGATACATAAGATACGATGTACGACCCATCTCCCCTCCCCCTCCTCCCTTCCCCCCTCCCTCCCACCCTCCACTCTCCTCCCCTTTCTTATCCTCCCTCCCCCACCCTCCACTCTCCTCTCACCCCCTCCCCTCCCCTCCCCCCTTCTCCTTTCTCCTTTCCTCTCCCTCCTTCTCCTCTCCCTCCCTCCCTCCCTCCCTCCCCTCCCCACCCCCACAAAACCCCACGCCCCCTATCTAGGCCTATCACCCCATCAACACGTCCGAGCAGGCCGACCCCCCGCCTCGGACTAAGGCCTATTAAACCCCATTTCGAGCGAGGGAAGAGTCCATAAAAATTGGCGGCGACCTTACGACCTTTTTTTTTTCTCTCTCTCCTCGCGCCGCGCCCGACGGATCCCGCAGGTGAGGAGGGAGGGGGAAGGGGAGAGGGGAGAGGGGAGAGGGGTGAGGGGGGGAAGATGGGCTAGGGGGTAGAGATGGGGAGATGGTAGGGGTGAGAAGGGAGTGGGGATGAGAGGGGAGATGTAGGAGATGGGGGAGAGGGAGAGGGAGAGGGAGAAGGGTGAGGGGGTTAGGAGAGGAGAAAAGAAGTTAAGACAGGATGGAGAGGAACGGGATATTGGGTAGGACGGAAAGATGAGGAAGAGGAAATGGGGAATAAAGGTATGAGAAATGAAAACAAGAAATAGAAAAAAAAAATGTCGTGAATGAAGGGGTGGGGAGAGAGGAGAGAGGGAGAAGGAGGGTAAGAGAGAGAGAGAGGGAGAGAGAGAGAGAGAGAGAGAGAGAGAGAGAGAGAGAGAGAGAGAGAGAGAGAGAGAGAGAGAGAGAGAGAGAGAGAGAAGAGAGAAGAGAGAGAGAGAGAGAGAAGAAAGAGAAGAGAGAGAGAGAGAGAGAAGAGAGAGAGAAGAAAGAGAGAGAGAGAGAGAGAGAGAGAAAGAGAGAGAGAGAGAGAGAGAGAGAAGAAAGAGAAAGAAAGAAAGAGAGATAGAGATGGACAAACTCAAATATCAAAATTACTAATTTCAAAAAACCCTTGATGGACCTAATTGAAAAGAACACACTATAAACATAACAACAATAGTAATAGCTATAACAATAACAACAAATATATGAACAGGCGAAAAAGTACTCAACAATAATAAACATATAAATACACTATATGCAGATTAATTATAAAGAGACTACAAAAGTATTAATTAAGCAAACGCATATCTATAACCCCACAAAAAATATAAGACATAAAAAGACAAATAAATAGAAAACAAATAAGGAAATAAAAGATATATAACAAATATACAAATCATCACAACGCGCCCACATTATAACCCCACAAAAAATATAACAGACATAAAAAAAATAATAATAAGAAAACAAACAAAGAAATAAAAGATATAAAAATAATACAAATTCAACACAACGCCACATCTATAACCACAACAAAAAACATAAGACATAAAAAGACAAATAAATAAGAAAAACAAACAAAGAAATAAAAGATATACAACAAATAATACAAATTCCTACACCTCTCACCTGTCAATCAAACGGCGACGGTGGCCAAGAACCCCCAGGCGACATAGAAACGCCCCAAATGCCAAAAGAGACGATAAAGAAAGAAAGAAAGAAGAAAGAAAGAAGGAAAAAGAAAGAAGAAAGAAGGAAAAGAAAGAAAGAAAGAAAGAAAGAAAAAAGAAAGAAAGAAAGCAATAAAGAAAGAAAAGAAAGAAAGAAAAGAAAGAAAGAAAAAAAAAAAAAAACAAGGATGGGCAGAAACAAGGCGCCAGAGACAAAGACACGCACGGACATATGGAGAACGAAAGAAAGAGGCAATAAACCAAAACAAGAAGCAAAGAAGAACGAAAGGAAGAAACAAGAAACGTATATATGAATGAATGAATGTCGAGAAAACAAATACAATTGGTCTTTGTCGTCGTCTTAATTATCATTATCATTTCTCCTTCTCTCATTCTCCAACTACATTCAAAAAAGAGAAAAACAAAACAGAAAGACAAGAATAAAAAAGACAGCAATACCAAAAACAAACAAAAAACATACAAAAAAAACAAACAAACAAACAAGTCTCCCCTCAAAAAGAAAATTTACTCCCACCCCTGTCGCCGCGTTCATCACCCGCGGAAGATAAGGGTCATCTTGCCCTGTTAAAGGCCGATAATATCACCATTACAGACCACCCTCAGCTCCCTTATCTCGGGGCCACGTCTCAACCACCAAGAATGTCGTAAAACCGGGAAAGACACTCGCCTGCCGGTGTTACTCCCTTGTTACTCCTGAAGGGAGAGCGAGAGGAGGGAGGAGGGAGGGAGAGGTGGGGGGGAGGAGAGGGAGGAGAGGGAGAGGAAGGGAGAGAGAGGTGGGAGAGGGAGAGGTGGAGAGAGAGGAAGGGAGGGAGAGGAGGGAGAGGGGGAGGGAGGGAGGGAAGGAGAGAGAGGTTAGGGAGGGAGGGAGGGAGGGAGGGAGGGAGGGAGGGGAGGAAGGAGGGAGAGGTGGGAGGGAGGGAGAAGTAAGGAGGAAGGAGGGTGGAGGGGATGAGTAGAAAGGGGGGGGGGAGAAGAGGAGGGGGGGGCGTAAGTGGGTAAGAGGGAAAGGAGAAGGGGGCGGGGAGAGGAGATGAGTTGGGGAGAGAGGAGAGAGAGAGAGAGAGAGAGAGAGAGAGAGAGAGAGAGAGAGAGAGAGAGAGAGAGAGAGAGAGAGAGAGAGAGAGAGAGAGAGAGAGAGAGAGAGAGAGAGAGAGAGAGAGAGAGAGAGAGTGAGAGAGTGAGAGAGTGAGAGAGAGTGAGAGTGAGTGAGTGAGTGAGTGAGTGAGGAGTGAGTGAGAGAGTGATAGAGAAAGAGAGAAAGCGAGAAAGAGAATAAGAAAGACATACAGACACAGACAAACCAAAACCATCACCACAAAAAACAAACACAATACAAGTCCCACACCAACAAGACACCCCAACCAACCACCACCTCCATCACCACCACTACCACCCTCACCCCCACCTCACCCACAACCCCCCCACAACCCCCACCATCCTCACCACCATCTGTCCCACTTGCTCCCCGGCGCCGTAATGGAAGCCAGAACCGACGGGCGCGGACAAAGCCTAAAAATACGCGCCGGAATGTGCAGTGAAAGGAGAGCGAGAGGGAATACGGCCGCTGATGGAGGCTAAAGAATGCGAACAGGACAGGAGTGAACAAACTAGATCAAGGGACGGGATCGCGAGGGGGAACAGTTCAGCGGGGCGATGATGATGAACACATACGGTACACGTGTATATGCACAGGATTTGGGTGGAATATTTTTTTTCTGATTTTCTCTCTCCTGTCTTCGTTTTCTATTCCAGATTCATTTTATTTTATTGAGAGAGAGGGAGAGGGAGAGGGAGAGGGAGAGGAGAGGGAGAGGAGAGAGGGAGAGGGAGGAGGGAAGGGGGGGAGGGAGAGGAGGGGAGGGAGAGGGATAGGGGGAGGGAGGGAGAGGGGGAGAGGGGAGAGAGAGGAGAGAGAGAGAGAGAGAGAGAGAGAGAGAGAGAGAGAGAGAGAGAGAGAGAGAGAGAGAGAGAGAGGAGAGGGAGAGGGAGGAGAGAGAGGAGAGGGAGAGGGGAGGGGAGGGAGAGGGAGAGGAGAGGAGAGAGAGAGAGAGAGAGAGGGAGAGAGAGGAGAGAGAAGAGAGAGAGAGAGAGAGAGAGAGAGAGAGAGAGAGAGAGAGAGAGAGAGAGAGAGAATGAGAGTGAGTGAGTGAGTGTATGTATGTGAGTATTAGTAGTGTGTGTGTGTGTGTGTGTGTGTGGTGTGTGTGTGTGTGTGTGTGTGTGTGTGTGTGTGTGTGTGTGTGTGTGTGTGTGTGTGTGTGTGTTTGTGTGCGCGTGAAGTGCGTGCGTTCGTGTATGTACATGCGCAAGTGCGTACGCGTCGTGCGTATACACGAGTATGCCTTATAAGCGCACGTATACAATCACAAACAAACACACGCATGCGATTACACTCTCAACACAGACAAAAAATCTAAGAAAAACAAGAAAAAACAAGAAAAAGCAAAAAAAAAAAAAAAAAACCAAGAAAAAACAAGAAAAAGCAAAAAAAAAAAACAAGAAAAAACAAGAAAAAACAACCCCCACCCCGCTTAAACAAACCGACGCCCGCCAGTGCGCCCTGTACACACCGTCCTCGGCGTGAGGTCTGAAGCGCTCAACACATTCCCATAAAGTCATGAGCCGGGTCACTTAGGTCGAGACGCCCGTTGGGAGAGCCCGGGCCCGTGGTCCTTAAAGGCGCTCGGTCCCACGCTGTCGCTGTCCTAACCTGCGAGATAAAAGCCGGGTTTGTTCCTGTCGCTTCGGGTTCTCTCTCGTCTTGCTCTCGCGTGGCTGTGTGGCTGTGGCTGTGGCTGTCTGTCTGTCTGTCGCCCGCTTGTCTTTGTCTTAGTCTCGCTTCTATTTTCTGCGTGTTCTAGTGTTGTCTTTTCCGTTTATCTGTTTTTTTGTTTTTGTTTTTATTTCGTCTTTCATTTTCTCTCTTTTCTTCCCTTTTCTATGTCGCTCGCTTTCTCGCTCTCTATTCTCTCTCTCTCTCTTTCTCTCTCCATCCATCCATCCATCGATCCATCTCTCTCTCTCTCTTTCTTCTCACACACTCACTCACTCTCTCTCTCTTTCTCACACACTCTCTCTCCCTCTCTCCCTCTCTCCCTCTCTCCCTCCCTCCTCCCTCCCTCCTCCCTCCCTCCTCTCTCTCTCTCCTCTCAAGTTCTCTTTCCCCCCTCCTTTCTCCTCCCCTCTCCCTCTCCCTCCCCCCTCTTCTGCGTTCCCATCCCTCTCTTTATTCCTTCTTTATCATTCCACTTCTCTGTTATCTCAATTAAATTCCTTCGCAGCCTCTTTTCCTTCATACCATCTCTCTTCCCCTCTACATTTTTGCGCCTTCCCCTTTGTCCTCCTCCTTCCCCTTCCCCTCTCTCTTCCTCCATCCCCTTTCCAGCTGTCGGATTTTCTCCCCTCGCTCGCTTGCTCGCTGACAAATAAATTATTATTAACACTGCCCTTGGCAACATTATAATGATAACGGTGATTCGGAATATATATTTGGATAAATATATAAGAACATTTTTTTAGAGGCAAAAAACAATTACAGAAATGATATAAAAAACAACAACAACAAAACAATGGTGGTGATGGTGATGAATTTCTCAAGTAACGCTGCCATTTCTATGAAATATAATTTCTGTAATGGACTTTTAAATGCGTTTTTAACTCTCTTCTTGTTGTTTGTTTGTTTTGCCTCCCCTCTATCATCATTATTATTACTAATATTACTATTATCATTACTATCATTACTATTATCATTACGATCATTATCATCATAATTGCTGTTATAATTATTGTTATTATAATTATCATCATTTTACTGTT
>NW_020871355.1:119651-129651 GCF_003789085.1 Penaeus vannamei | reverse complement strand
CCCAATAATACCAAACATCGAAACAGTAATTAAAATAATGACCGCCAACAACAGCAACAACGAAACCAAAGACGCCGCCACGACCGGACGCGAATCCAATCAGCGGAACGGCGGAGCGAGTCAACAGAACGCACGCACACACACGCACGCATGCACACACACACACAAAGGACATCAAAAAACGATCCAAAATCAAACTCAAAAATCTAAAAAATAAATAAATAAATAAAATATAAAAATCAAAATCGCGAAACTAAAATTCATATACGTTCGTGTGTGTATAAATATTTTGTGTATGTGTACACACACACACACACACACACACACACACACACACACACAACACACACACACACACACACACGATACACAAATATATTATATATATATATATATATATATATATATATATATATATATATATATATATATATATTATATATATATATATATATATATATATATATTATATATATTATATATATATATATATATATATATATATATATATATATATATATATATATTATATATATATATATATATATATATATATATATATATATATATATAATATAAATTGGAACAAGTGAATAAACAATAACAAAACAGATAAACAATACAAAAAAATATATATATATAAACATTCACACACACACTCACCTGCTGACTGACTCCGCCCCCCTGCTGACTCCTCCCTCCTGCTGACTCCGCCCCCAACAAGTCCTGCAAACGGAAAAAAAGAGAAAAAATAAATAAAAAATCAGCGCACGGCCCGACTCGCCCGTCCGCAGAGCCCCGGCCGGTCGCAAATCGCCGACTTCATGCCTCGCTTAGCGCGTTTACGGAGCGAAATCGCAAACGTAAATTGGATTGCGAATGGCTAGCGAAACCCTTGCGGATTATGATTTTCATTTTATTTTTATTTTTTTTATAATCTTTTTTTCCTTTTCATCCTGTTCGTTGTCTCTCTGACTGTCTGTGTGTTCTGTCTGTGTCTGTGTGTATGCGCTGCTGCCTGCCTGCCTGCCTGCTGCCTGCTTGCCTGCCTGCCTGCCCTGCTGCCTGCTTTGCCTGCCCTGCCTGCCTGCCTGCTGCCTGCCTGCTTGCCTGCCTGCTGCCTGCCTCTGCCTCCCTCCCTCCCTCCTCCCCCTCCTCTCCCCCCACCCCCGCCGAACCGAAAATCAAATGACGATACAAATATTTCCGTAATTGACAAGCCCGGGCGTTCTGGTGACGGGCGACGGGGCTGCGCTGTCACGTCCCCGGCTCCGACTGGCACGCGACTGAGGGCGGTTTGACGCGCGACGTATATTAGCGCCATTAGAGCGGCCGCTGCGAGGGGCCCGTGCATTAGCTCCGCCTTGGGAGGGAAGCGGCCAGGGAGGGGCTGCAAACAGGGTCAATCTCGGCGGAGGGAGTAGTTCATTTGCCCCTCCCCTCTCTCTCTCCTTCTCTCTCTCTCTTCTCCTCTCTCTCTCCTTCTCTCTCTCTCTCTCTCTCTCTCTCTCTCTCTCTCTCTCTCTCTCCTCTTCCTCTCTCTCCATCTATCATATCATCCAATATCCAAAAATCAAAGACTCCCCAAAAAAATAATAAATAAAATAATAATATAAAAGATAACAAGAACCCCCCCACCCGCCCACCATCGAAACCAAAAACCGTAAAACCGAACGCCAAAAAAAAAAAAAAAAAAAAAAAAAAAAAAAAAAAAAAAAAAAAAAATCTACGGGAATACCAACCCAGGTTTCACTTGCCTCCGAACCCATTCCCCTTGATGGCGTTTTAGCGGATGTTCGTTAAATCACGGATGGTCGGCGTCATGGAGTTCACGGCTCATAAAAGTATCGGAACAACGATATCCGAAAGATTACGAAATTCTCCGTCAACCCACCTGGTTCATTCACCCCCCCCCCCGACGGCATGCACTTGCAATATCCGCAATATTCCCCTTCCTTTTTGCGAGAGACAAAATAAACAAAACAACCGACCTTTAAAAAAAAAAAAAAAACAAAACCAAATAAAAAAAAATAACAACAACAAAAAAAAAAAATCATTCTGCACTTAACAAACAACACCCAAAACAAACTAAATTCAAAAGAAACACCAAAATCTAAAAAAAAAAAAAAAAAAAAAAACTGACCGAAAAACAGAGAAAAACCCACAGGCGGCGGATGAATCGGTGACCTTAAAAAAAAAAACAGCAATCATCAACCAAATAAATCCAAAACATACAAACACACAAAACAAAAAAATCATTCTGCACTTAACAAACACACCAAAACAAACTAAATTCAAAAGAAACGCCAAAATCTACAAAAAAATGACCGAAAAACAGAGAAAAAAAAAACACAGGCGGAGGATGAATTGGTGACGGGCGGCGGCGGAGGAAACACGGCGAAACGTAGGAATAATAAGAATGTTAACAACAACAACAACACGACGAAACGGATAAATCAGGGAAGAGGCCGCAGGGAAGGGGATATGGTAGTAGAATAGCAGAAGCAATAATACAATAATAATCATAAGACAATGATAATAATAATAATAATAATAATAACAATGAAAATAATAATAATAATAATAATATAATAATAATAATAATAATAATAATAATAATAATGGATAAGAAGAAGGAGGAGGAGGAGGAGAAAATGGAAAGATTAAAAAGAAGAAGAAGAAAAAGAAGAGAAAGAGGAGAGAAGATGATGAAGAAGATAAGTTAGATATAATAATAATAATAATATAATAATATAATAATAATAATGATAATATTGATAATAACAATGGATAAAACAACAGTAATTAATAAAATAATAATAATAATAAATAAATAATAATAATAAATAAAATTAATAAATAAACAAAGGAAAAAAAAAATTCAAAATCAAATCGAAATAGGATAAATAAAAGGAGGGGAAAATAGTAAAAAGAGAACGGAAATGAAGAACGTAGAATGAGTAAGACAAGAAAAAGACGAATAAAAAGGAACAAGGGAAGAGGAAAGGCAGAACGAAAATAAATCAGAAAAAGAGAAAAAGAAGAAGTGAAAGGAAAAAAGAGAGCAAAAAAAAAAAAAATAATAATATACACGAAATCAAAACAAGTACCAGAAATAAAAGCAAAAAAAAATCATTTAAAACAACAATAACAACAACAAAAAAAAATCTGGCCACTCAGAAACAGAAAATCGAAAAAGCCAATCGGCGAACGCGCGAATTCAAAACTACGAACGACCGGCGGCGCGGTGGTTACAGCACCGTAATAAAATTATGTCAGCTGCGACGACCGGAACCGCGATGTCACAGAATATAAAGAATGGAATTTAAAAAAAATCAATACGCATTCGATACGGCTGAGCATATAAAATTAATCCCGCTGTCCGCCTGCTGTTCCACAATGCCCAGCGCGCATGAACTCAATTGAAAGAACCAGGGAAATAGTCTGTTAAATATATATAATAGTCTCTCCCAACGATTACGGTTTCAAAAAAAAAAAAAAAAAAAAAAAAAAAAAAAAAAAAAAAGTCAACCCCACCCCCCAAAAAAAAAAAAAAATAAAAAAAATGTTTCGCGATAAAAGCCCTTTTCAAAAAACAAGTTCGCTTTAAAAAGAGGGGTGGATAACGACAGATAAATAAAAATTCACTTGAAATACCCCCGCTGCCCCTCCCCCCCTCCCCGTTCAAACAGACCTCCATAGAGCGTAAAGTATCAAAGCATTTTAAAACTGCAATTACCGTGGCACCGCCGGCGTTTAATATGCAAATAATTCCAAATTGAATCCAACAACTGAAGCAGGATATATTCAATTATAGTCTAATAATTATAAACACATGCCCAAAAACAGTGAACCGAGCATATGTATGTAAATAACTCAACGTGATATTAGAGCCGACGTCAGTTGGATCTGGAACACAATTCAGCATTTTTGGGCCAGCGGACTGCGATCAATAACGAGGGCGAGGGCGGCGAGGGCGGCGGCGGCGGGGCGGGCACTGCGGGCGGGGCAGCGGGCAGCGGCCGACGAGCAGGCGCGGGGAAGGGCTTCGGTGCGCAGAGGAGTGAGAGGGCGAGGGCGAGGGAGAGGAACAACGATAAGAATAGGAGGAGGGAAGGAGGGAACAGACAGAGGAAACAAACAATAATACGGTAAACAAATGGAGAAATTATGTATGCGCGCATGAGCACACGCACAGACACACCCACCCCTACCCACACACACTCAACTAAGGTATCATAAGCTTTAGAAAAAAAAAAAAAAAAATATCTTTGGTTCTTCCAGCCTGGGCATGTCATCATAAACCTTTGAGCAGACAGGCCGCCTGGCTGTCAAAAGGTCAGAAGACGAAAGAAGATCAAATTCCGCGTTTTACAGAGACAAAGAAGTGCCAAAATTAAGCACCGCGTTATGGAAACGACACAAAAACAAACCAACAAATAAACACACAAAAACAAACAAACCAACAGAAATAACGGAATAAAACCCCCAAAACGCCAGGAAAGGAACAGACCCAAAAACACGAGAACACGGAATGGAGAAGAAAGGACACACCCCTATACAACTATGAATCTTTCCTGTTTACTCTCCACTCCCTCGTGCATGGGCGCCGATGAACCGACTGGCGTGTGAGCACTACTCAACGAGAGAGAGAGAGAGAGAGAGAGAGAGAGAGAGAGAGAGAGAGCGAGAGAGAGAGAAGAGAGAGAGAGAGAGAGAGAGAGAGAGAGAGAGAGAGAGAGAGAGAGAGAGAGAGAGAGAGGAGAGAGAGAGAAGAGAGAGAGAGAGAGAGAGAGAGAGAGAGAGAGAGAGAGAGAGAGAGAGAGAGAGAGAGAGAGAGAGAGAGAGAGAGAGAGAGAGAGAGAGAGAGAGAGAAGAAGAGAAAGAGAAAGAAAGAAAGCGAGATACAAACAGAACGACAGAAAGAGCAAGAGAAAAGCTCACAAAATCCCAAACAAAACATAAAAAACACACTTACAGAGAAAGAGAGACCCAAAGAAGAGAGAAGAAAGAAAGAAAGAGAGAAGAGAGAGAGAGAGAGAGAGAGAGAGAGAGAGGAAGAGCGAGGGAAGAGGGCCAGGCCGCCCGCAAACACTCGAGAGGCCGAGCGAGGCGGATCCGACCCCCCTCAACAGCACAAGAGTGATATTACTTTAAATTTTGAGTGGAATTACATGCTCCACGGACCCCGGAAAGGACTGCCACGGCGCGCCACACGCACAAAAAAAGTCTAATATCTCGTGTAACAATATCTTTTTTATTCCTTTTGAAGGCTTTCTTGCTCTCAGCATTTCTTTGGATTCGGGATGAAATTTCTATATTGTTAAGGCAACAGTTGTGATGAGATTGTGACTTTCTTTTTTATTAGTGGTATTTTGCTTCACTTTGATGTCATTAGCTTCCATTTTTTGATTTTTTTTTTTTTTTGTTTTATTTTTTTTTTCTTAATCTTTTTGTTGTTTGTTAATGAACTTTTTAATTAGTAGCGTTATATTTTTTTCCTTTTTTATGTATTCATCTCTGAAATAAATTACAACCTACCTATGCAGCCTTGAACAAATACACAAGAGACAAAGCTGAACATCGCAAGAACACAACAGAACGGCGCGGGAGAGATGAACAAGGAATCTGCGAGAAAACAAATGCAACTTTAAGAATACGTCTTGGTTACGCCATTCTCAAGTGTCGACCTCGCCTGAACAACCTCGCGCATTTCATAAGCCATTTTTACAACACCTCCTTCAAAATCGTGTGAACAATCAGTGTGTGCATAATCCACTCTACCTTAGGACGGAATCTGAGACATGGAACAAAACAAACAAACAAAACGAGACAACGAGCTATTCGAGTTAAAGGCCCGGACTTAACAGAACTTGACTATACTTACCGGAACTCGACTAAACTTGGCAGAACTTAATAGAACGACTAGACCTACCAGAACTCGACTAAACTTGCCAGAACGTAACAGAATTTTGATTATACTTACCAGGACTTGATTAGACCTACCAGAACTCGACTATGCTTACCAGAATTTAATAGAACTTGACTAGACTTGCCAGGACTTGACTAGACCTACCAGAACTCGACTAAACTTGCCAGAACGTAACAGAACTTGACTAGACTTACCAGAACTTGACTAAACTTAACAGAACTTTACTTCCCTCTCCAGCACGCTCTCCCTTGCTCTAAAGGTTCAAAAGCCACTCTCTCACTCTCTCTCTCTCTTTCTCCCTTCGCCACTCTCTCTCTCTGTTCGTTTGCCTGTTCACGCTTGCCTGTTTGGCGATCAGTCTATGTTCCCTTGCTATCTCTCTTCAATTCTCCCTTTCCTTTTTTTTTCCTTTTCCCTTTGTTTCTTTCTTTATCTCTTTTCTTTTTTGTCTTTGTCTTTTTCCTTCTCTCGCTGTCTCCGTCTCTCTCGCTCTCCACGTACACACGTACTAATAAATATTACCATTTCTCTGACACTGTTTATCTTCCATTCTCCCTTTCCGTTTCCTCATCTCTTTCTCTCCCCCTTGTTTTCTTAATATCTACCCCTCTTATCTCCATCTACTCGTCAGTTGCGTGAGTGGGAGAGGAATAGAGTGGGACGAGGGATGGGGGAGGATCAGGACGGGGTAGAAGTGGATAATGAGGGAGGTGGTGAGGGTGTGGTGTGTGATGAGGGAGGGAGGGGTGATGATGATGATGGAGAAGATAAGGATGAGAGGAGGAGCATAAGGATGAGGATGAGGACGGAAGGATAAGGATGAGGATGAGGAGGTCAGAGGAACATGATGAGGAGGAGGACAGGAGCAGGACGAGGAGAGGAGGAGGAGGAGGAGGAGGAGGGGAGGGGCAGGGAGGAGGGAGGACAGGGGCAGGAGGAGGAGGGAGGAGGATAAGAATGAGAGGAGTAGAGAGGGGAGGAACAGGAGAGGAGGACAGGGGCAAGAGGAGGAGGAGGAGGGGCAGGAGGAGGAGGAGGAGGAGGAGGAGGAGGGAGTGATTCCGCCAAAATGATAAACAAAATTGGCCAAATAGTATTCCCGGCGAGCGTGTCTCTCTGTGCAAATATTGCGAATGATAAATGCACCAGAAGAATTCAATTATGACCGGGAATTATTTCTGCCCCAGCTGGCCCGCCCGGTTATTGTGGTCAAGGGGGTGGTCAAGGGGGTGGGGTGGGGGTGAAGGGGAGGACGAGAGGGGGTATGATGAGGGTGGTGGGGGTGATGAGGGTTGTGTGAGTAATGGTAGTGAGATGAGGGAGGGGGGTGGTACGATGAGGGAGGTAGGGTGATGAGGTAATGAGGGAGGGGGGGGGGTATGATGAGGGAGGTGGTGGGTGATGAGGGTGATAACGGTAATGAGGGGGTGATAATGAAGGGGTTAGTGAGTGACTGTATAATGATGAGGGGCTGATGTATGATGAACAAGGACCAAAGGGTAGCTTATGAGGGCAGAAAGGGTAATGATATGAATACAAGAAGCGTGATGAATGAGAGCCAAAAAGGTGATGAAAGTGACATAAGTTGAAGAACAAGAAGGAAGGGTGATGACTACGAGCAAAAAAGGGGACTGAATGATGAACAAAGTAATGACAAAAGATTACAAAGAGGTAATCAAGAGACGAAGGGTGATGAAACGTCACCATCGGCGGTGAGTGGAGAAATAAAGATAAATTAAATAAATAAAGAAAAAAATGTGATGAGCAAATGATGGTGATACCGATGACGATGTAACATAACAAAAAAAAAACAACAAATAAATGAACACAAACAGAAGCGAAAAGAATGTAAGAAAAACAAATAAGAGACGAGAAAAAAGTATTACAAAAATATAATCATATACATAAAAAAATACAAAAAAAAAAACACTCTCGACGACGAAAAATAGATAAAATAAAGAAAACGGAAGGAAATGAAGACAAGAAAAAATAAAACCGAGATAAACAGGAGAAAGGCAAGAGATAAGCAAGTGAGGAGGACATAAAGAGAACATTAAACACGATTGGGGAAGGGGGAGAAGGAGAGGAGATGGAAGTAGAAGAGGAGGATAACAGGAATGAGAGGCGAAAGAAGAAAGGGGAAACAGAAAGAGGGCGAAGGAAGAGGAGGAGTGGAAGAGAAAGAAGAGGAAGAGGAAGGGAAAGAAGTGGGAAAAGGGAAAAATTAGGAAAGGGGGAGGAGGAAAGGAGAGTGGAAAATGAAAAGTGAAGAGAGGGGAAAAGGAGTGAAGGAGGAGGGAGAAGGAGTAAAGGAAGAAGAGAAAGGAGGAGGGAGAAGGAGTAAAGGAAGAAGAGAAAGAAGTAAGAAAAAAAAAAAGAAAAAAAGAAGAGAAATGGGAAAATGAAAGAATGAAGAAAGAAAGGGGAAGGAGGGAAAAGGAGTGATGGAGGAACAGAAAGGGGAAGGGAAGGAAGCGCGAGAGTCACCCGGGGAGACACAGTGCCACAGATGACAAGATCAGGCACTGTGCCCTGATTAGATGGCTGTCGACTTCTTGCTCGAGAATTGGAGATTGGCTGGGGGGGGGGGGGGAGGGGGGAGGGGGGCAAGGGAGGGAGGGAGGAAAGAAGGAGGGGAAGGGGGGGAAGTAGGAGACGGGACAAGGGAGGGAGGGAGAGAGGGAGCAAGTGAGAGAAGGAGAGAGGGAGGGAGGGGAAGGGAGAGAAGAAATAGAATGGAAGGTAGAATGTATTAGTGGCGAAGGAGGAAGCAAGTGGAGAAGGAAGAAGGGGAGGGAGATAAGAGAAGGAGAGAAAATGATCGAAAGTGAGAAAATGAGCGAGGTGGAGAGAGATAAAAAATGTGTGTGTGTGAGAGAGAGAGAGATAGATAGATAGAGAGAGAGAGAGAGAGAGAGAGAGAGAGAGAGAGAGAGAGAGAGAGAGAGAGAGAGAGAGAGAGAGAGAGAGAGAGAGAGAGAGAAGAGAGAGAGAGAGAGATCGAAAAAGTGAGAGAGAGAGAGAGAGAGAGAGAGAGAGAGAGAGAGAGAGAGAGAGAGAGAGAGAGAGAGAGAGAGAGAGAGAGAGAGAGAGAGAGAGAGAGAGAGAGAGAGACATCGAAAAAAGTGAGAGGGAGAGAGCTCTAGAGAGACATCGAAAAAGTGAGAGAGTGAGCGATCGATCGAGAAAGAGTGAGGGAGAGAGAGTGAGTGAGTAATGGGCCCTCTTAAAACTCCGGCTCCTCCTAATAATCGGAGTGTCAGTCTTAATGCCAGACTCCCATCACAGGCCTCGTCCGAATCCTCGCCCATAACCCTTTCCTAAAAGAGCCGCCGGTTAATGAGATCGCGAAACCGAAGCCCTGGCCTTGATCGCGGACTCGAACGCGCCTCATTTTTGCTCCATTTCTTTCTATTTCCTCTTTTTTTGCTTCTGCTTTCTATCTCGGTGTTCTATTTTTCTTTCTTTCTCTCTCAGTCTGTATGTTTACCTCCTTATTTCTGTGTCTGCTTATTTCTGTCTCTCTATTGTATGCTTATTTCTGTTTGTCTGCCTCATATTTCAGTCTGTCTGCCTGTCTGTCTGTTTGTCTCCTTCTCCCTCTCTTTCCCCCTCTCTCTATCCTTCTCTCTCTCTCCCTCTGTCTAACCCTTTCTCTCTCTCCCTCTGTCTATCCTCTCTGTCTCCTCTTCTTTAACTCCCTCTGTCTATCCTCCTCTCTTTAACTCCCTCTGTCTATCCTCCTCTCTTTAACTCCCTCTGTCTATCCTCCTCTCTTTATCTCCCTCTGTCTATTCTTCTCCCCCCCCACTCGTCACGTCGATCTGATTACGAATAAAGTATCAGCCAATTTCCCCTCTTCATCTTCCCCTCCCTCACTGCCTCTTCCCCTTGGCCCCTACACAATACCCTCTCTCCATCTTCCACCCTGGCACTCTGGCACTCTACTTTGGACCTCCACGCCCTCTTTTTATGTCCTCTGGCACCGCACCTTGCCCACAATTTCCATCTGTCACCCTACAAGGACTTCTCCCCTCTCCTTCCCTCACAATTCACCCCCTCCCTTCC
>NW_020871355.1:109651-114651 GCF_003789085.1 Penaeus vannamei | reverse complement strand
GTCATCCTCGTCACTCTCTCTCGCAGGGTGGCGGGAGGCTCCGGTTCCTTCTCCGTTTATTCGTTTGTTTTATTATCACCGAGAGAGAAGAGAGAGAGAGAGAGAGAGAGAGAGAGAGAGAGAGAGAGAGAGAGAGAGAGAGAGAGAGAGAGAGAGAGAGAGAGAGAGAGAGAGAGAGAGAGAGAGGTAGGTAGGTTTGTTACGGCAATTGTTTCGTATTGCACACAAGTGTTTCATCATGCATGTGCAAGGCCCAGCGAGAGCGCCCGCAGGCGGGATCGCGACGGCCCGGGCCTTCCAGAGTGCCATCAGTGCCAGGGCGCGGCGGCGCACAGTCCGCTCGCTATCAGGCAGCCTCGCGAGGCGCCGCAGCCTTATCGCGCCGTGTTCGCCGCGCGGCGTTAATGCGCGGGTGTTAGCGGCTGATCCCCGGCGGGAGGCGGATGCGCCAGATAATTTCCACGGCGAGAGCAGCTCATCCCATTCATTAAGAAAAGAACACAACAGCGGGACTAAAGGCTTGTCGGCTATGCATTAACGCTGTGTATTATCATATATTATTGCATTTCCTTCTGCCTCCCTCTATTCGTCTCTTTCCGTTCTCTCCTCTTTTCCTCTCTTCCTTTGTCATGTTTTCTCTTTTTCTCTTCCTCTTTCTCTCTCTTCCTTTGTCCGTGTTTTTCCTCCCCTTATTCTCCCTTCCTCTTTTCGTGTTTTCTTTCTTTTTTCTCTTCCTCTTGTTTTCTTTTTCCTCTTTCTTTCTCTCTTCCTCCTCTCCCTCTCTCTTCCTCTCTCTCCCTCTTTTCTCCCTCTCTTCCTCCTCCCTCCCTCTTTCTCCCCTCTCTTCTCCCTCCTCCCTCTCTTCTCCTCCCCTCCCTCTCTTCTCCCCTCTCTTCCTTCTCCCTCTCTTTCTCCTCTTTCCTCCCTCTCTTCCTAACTCCCTCTTTCTCCCTCTCTTCCTACCTCCCTCTTTCTCCCCTCTTCCTACCTCCCTCTTCCCTTCTCTCCCTCCCTCTCTATCCCTTCTTCCTCCTCCTCTCTCTTTCTCCTTCCCTTCCCTCCCTCTCTCTCTCCCTCTCTTTCTCCATCCCCCGCAACCGTACTGCTCACAACCACCGCCATACAACAAAGGGGAGCGACTAACTGCAATAAAACGAAAGGAAAATAAAGAGAGGAAAATAAAGATGGGAGAGAAAGAAAGACAGAAAAAAACGCCTCAGCTCCGTAACGAACAAGCCGACGGTATTGAACTCTTCGACCAAAACCGCCCTCCTCCGTGTTTCTTTTTTTCATTTTTTTTTTTTCTTTTTTGTCTGCTTCCTTTTCTCCTCTTTCTTATCATTTTCCTCTTTTTTATTATTGTTTTTCTCCCCTTCCTTCCCCCCACCCTCTTCCTCCTCCTCCTCTCTCCTCCTCTCCTCCTCCTCCTCCTCCCCTCCTCCTCCCCCTCCCCTGATGTGGTTGTGGTGATGGTGACGACGATGATGACGATGACGATGACGATGACGACGACGCGATGACGACGACGACGATGACGACGACGGTGTTGACAATGTTCACAATCAACTTAGGACACTGAACCCCTCAAGAAAAATGTTTCAGGCTATTAAAAAGTTTTCCGCGCCGCCTTGGCTAGACTGCACTTCCGGCCAAGGGAAAAACATCTTTTCTTCTTTACTCGAAAACAGCTTATCAAATAAAAGAACGCAGACACAAACACTCAAATGGATAAAGAAAAGAAAGAGAAGAAGAGAGAGAGGATAGAAAGAGAAGAGAATGAAGATTGAGAAAGAGAGAGAAAGAGAATGAATGAATGAGAGAGAGAGAAGAGAAAGAGAGAGAGAGAGAGAGAGAGAGAGAGAGAGAAGAGAGAAGAGAGAGAGAGAGAGAGAGAGATGAGAGAGAGAGAGAGAGAATAAACGAATACGAAAGAGAATTTGAGAGAACAACATCAACAACAATCAAACAATCAAACAAACCCAAACCCAAACCCCACTCCGGCCGACGCCCCGCCCCTCCTAATCCCTGGGCCCCTCCCCGCGCATAATGCCCTCCGCCTCATACACGGGTAATGACCCCTTCTCATTCGCGCTGCAGATCGCCGTCGTCGAGTGGGATCGCGCTACTGTCTCCGAGAATGATCCCCGGAGCTTAATTAGATCCTCGGGACTAATTGCCCGACTTATTTATTCGAGTGGCGGGAGAGGGAGGCTCTGTTCCGAACGCCAAGTGCATGTGCAAAAACAGGCGGGATGGATGTTTTTTTTTTTTTTTATCGGAGAGGCGATTAAAATTGCAGAGGCAAGTTTTCCGTTCGGGTTTTAAGACCGTTTGTAAGTGTGTAAGTGCGCGCGCGTGTGTGTGTGCAGGTGTGTGTGTTTGTTTGTTTGTGTGAGAGAGTGAGAGAGAGAGAGAGAGAGAGAGAAATCGTGCGTGCGTGCAAACAATCTCAAGGATTTCACGAAAGTCAAACGAAAATCACACTTACGTTTCGTACCATACCACGGTCGCTGCAGACTAATTTCGCCGAGACGTCTCTACGAAAATTGCACGCGTGATGAGTCCGCAGAGTCCGCATGCGATATACAGCCTACACATACATTCCACGCACATAACGCCTCACCCTTTACACAAAGTACAAGCAACATAAAGCCTCATCTTTTGGCCTATATTCTCAATCATCGCCAACCGAATCTCAGAATCCGGCCGCTAAACTTCGCCTCTTCAAACCCTACCCTTCCTTCCTCATTATTCCCAATCCCATATGTGAAAGCTGGGTTTCGCCCCGCAGACTTTTGCGCGCGCGAAGAAGACTGCAAGTGAGAGCAAAATTCCCCAAATGTGGATATTTGCTCCGACAACTTGAGATTAATATTAATATGTACATTAATGCTGGCGGCCCGGGGGGGGGGGAAGGGGGGAGGGGAGAACTGTAAGTAGATTAAGTGTGTGTGAATTATATTTGCTTAATTATTTTTGCCCCATAATTTATTCAACGCCTCTCCGCGCACCTTTGTTGAATCTGGTGTATAAATGTTCTCTCTCTTGTTAGCCTTATTCTTTCTCTTTCTTTCTTCATTTTTCTAGGCTAATTCCACCGAAAGAATCCTGCATTTTGTGTTCTTTCTTTCTGTTTTTTATAACGGAACATCGGTATATTTACACCGTCCGTATGAATTAATTTGCCCCGTGTACATTTCTGCGGCGAGAACACACTTCCACGACCTGCGGAGTTAGCGTGACTTGTGTTGGTAGGATGATCTATTTGGTCTACGGTGATATGTGTGTGTGTGTGTGTGTGTGTGGTGTGTGTGTGTGGTGTGTGTGTGTGTGTGTGTGTGTGTGTGTGTGGTGTGTGTGTGTGTGTGTGTGTGTGTGTGAGTGAGAGAGAGGAGAGAGAGAGAGAGAGGAGAGAGAAGAGAGAGAGAGAGAGAGAGAGAGAGAGAGAGGAGAGAGAGAGAGAGAGAGAGAGCGAGAGCGAGCGAGCGAGCGAGAGAGAGAGAGAGAGAGAGAGAGAGAGAGAGAGAGAGAGAGAGAGAGAGAGAGAGAGAGAAGAGAGAGAGAGAAGAAATAGAGAGAGAGAGAGAAGAAATAGAGAGAGAAAAAGGAAAGGGGAGAGAAAAGAAAATAAAGAAAGAGAGAAAGAGAAAGGGAAGAGAGAGAGAGAGAGTGACTGCCCCTTTCCTCTTGCCCCATTTCCTTGTCTCCCTTCAATTACATTTTTCATTTTCCCTTTCCCTCTCCTCTCCCTTCTTCCTCCCCCCCCCCCCTTCCCATTTCCGTCTCACTTATCTGTTTTAACCATATACCCTTTCTGCTCGATCCCTCCCTCCCTTAATGGCTCCCCTCTTTACCCTACCCATTCCATACCTCAACTTTCCCCTTCTCTTCCCTCCCTCTCCCCTCCTTCGTTATTCATCCTATACCCACCTCCCCTCCTCCTCTACCACTACTCCCCCCACCCTTCTCCCATAACTTCTCTTCTCTTCCATACCTTCTCTCCTCCCCTATCCGCTACTTTCTCACTCCCCTCTCCTCCCTCTCCTCCCATCTTTTCTTCTCTCCCTCCTCTCCTTCTCCTCTCTCCTCCACTCCCCTCCCTTTTTCTCCTCCCTCCCCTCTTCCATCTCCTCTCTTCTCCTCCCTCCCATCTCTCCTCCTGTCCCATCTCTTCTCCCCTCCCACCAGCCTTCCCCTACGCCTCCTCCCCTCCACTCCCTTCCATCTCTCTCTCCCACAACTTCCCCTCTCCCCCACCCTCCATTCCCCTCTCTCCTCCTCCCCACCGCCCTCCGCACCTTCATTCCCCTCCCTCCCTCCCCCGCCCTCCGCACCTCCATTCCCCTCTCTCCTCCCCTCCCCACCGCCCCTCCGCACCCCTCCCATTCCCCTCTCTCCTCCCCTCCCCACCGCCCCCGCCCCCTCCGCACGCCCCGGATCCAGCACCACTCAACCCTCGCGAGCCCCTTCATCGCCCAGGTAAACACGCCACGACCTGATCGGGTCTTTTTAACGAAGCTGCCTCTCTGCCTGCCTGCTCGCTCGCTTGCTCCTGTCTGTCTGTCTGTCTGTCTGTCTGTCTGTCTGTCTGTCTGTCTTGTCTGTCTTCTGTCTGTCTGTCTGTCTGTCTGTCTGTTTGTCTGTCTTGTCTTGTCTGTCTTGTCTTGTCTGTCTTGTCTGCTTCTGTGTCTTTGAGTATGTGTGTGTTGTGTGTGTGTGTGTGTGTGTGTGTGTGTTGTGTGTGTGTGTGTGTTTGTGTGTGTGTGTGTGTGGTGTGTGTGTGTGTGTGTGGTGGTGTGTGTGTGTGTGTGTGTGTGTGTGTGTGTGTGGTGTGTGTGTCTGTATGTCTCCCTCGACTCTCGCATCCTGAACCGTTGCTTTTCGTGCCTGGCACTCCCTGGAGCTCCCTGACACCCTCCAGCGCCCCTCTAGCCGCCCTGGCACTTCCCACAGACCCTCGGCACTTCCTGGCATCCTCTACCTCCCACCCCCGGCTCCCT
>NW_020871355.1:97151-99651 GCF_003789085.1 Penaeus vannamei | reverse complement strand
GCCGGTTAAATGCAGTTTATTGGGGCCATATTGCCTTGGCGGCGCGCAAAAACAGGCTCGTCCGGCGCCCCATTCGACGTAATATGAAAAGGCTCGCATAAGCGTCGGATGCGGGGACAACGGTGTTATTTCCCGTCGCGCCGGGTTTTATTCTTCTTTTTTTCTTTTTTTTTCTTTTCCCTTTTCCGTGGATTGCTGGGTCTTGTCTGTCGGTTTCTGTTGACTGCCTGGTTGCCTGACTGCCTCTCTCTCTAGGTCTCTCTCTCAGTTTCTCTTTTTCTTTCTCTTTCTCTCTTTCTCTTTCCCTTTCCCTTTCCCTTTCCTTTCTCTCTCTCTCTCTCTCTCTCTCTCTCTACCTACAAAGAAACACGAAATACATATATACCCTTACATACATCTTCCTTATCAATACCAACACTCCACTTTAAATTCCCTCCCAAATTTCGCTCAAACCTTAACATCATAATCAACGAAAAAAAAGAAACGGAAAAAAAGAAGAAAAAAAAAAAGCGATCCGCTCCAAAAACACACTCATTTTCAGATCCTCAAACTCGATTAAGCTGCATCAACAAACCTTCGCTCTTTATCTGCAATGTATGTTGTGTGTGACAGACCACGACAATAGCGGCTATTTTTGCGTGTGTTTATGGTTCCATTACGCTACGAAATGGCGTGATTGATTTCAATATTTTTTGCGAGGGTTTTTTTGTACCCAGCGATGTAAATCTGGCTTTACCTGTAATGAATGCATAAATACTTCCTAAAGACTGTAGTTCAAACATTGGTGCGGCAATTTGCTATGGTTCTGCTGCCGATGAAGTAAAAGTAATTCCATCTACATATTTTATTCATTTCGCGCAATATATAAATACAAACAGGCACACACATACACACAAAGAGCGCGCGCGCATGAGTGTGTGTGTGTGTGTGTGTGTGTGTGTGGTGTGTGTGTGTGTGTGTGTGTGTGTGTGTGTGTGTGTGTGTGTGTGTGTGTGTGTGTGGTGTGGTGTGTGTGTGTGTGTGGTGTGTGTGTGTGTGTGCGTGTGCGTGCGTGCGTGCGTGCGTGGTGTGTGTCCCAACTCACTCAATCCCCTTCCAACCCTCCCTCTCTACCTTTCTCACTCACCCACTCTCTCCCTCCCTGCCTCTCCCTCTCCCCCGGCCCCCGCGAATGCCTGGCCACTAGAGATCACTCGGGACCGCCCAGGTGCGCCCGGAATAACGGGTTACGGCCGGAGAGAGAGAACAGGAGGCCCGAGCGCGACCTCCCGCCAATTCTCCGACCAACCTATAGGAACAGACTTTCAATATAAAGCGGCCGGCGGGAGCAGGGGAACTATGGTCTCTTTTCGATGCCTCGCGTCCTCGTGCTGACACACGGGCGCGCTGGTGCTGGCGTGCATGCGTGCTAGCAATGGGAAACATACATACTGACAGTGGTGGTATACAAACATGCTGATGCTGACTACTTACATACTGAGTGGTTTATAACCATGATGATGCTGACTTACATACATACTGAGTGGTATACAAACATGCTGTGCTGACATACTGACATACATGCTGATGCATACTGACATTGGTATACAAATATGCTGATGCTGACTACTTACATACTGACAGTGGTATACAATCATGCTGATGTTGACTACTTACATACTGGCAGTGGTATAAAACGCTGATACTGATAACATACTGACAGTGGTATACTGCAACTGACATACTGACTGACAGTGGTATACAAACACGGTGATACTGACTTACATACATACTGGGAGTGGTATACAAACACGCTGATGCTGACTACTTACATACTGACAGTGGTATACAAATATATGATGCTGACAACATACATACTGCAGTGGTATACAAACATATGCTGCTGACAGTGGTTAACAAATATTGATGCTGACACATACATACTGACAGTGGTATACAAAATGATGTGACAGTGGTATACTGATGCTAATAACATACATACACCTGATTCTATCATATCATGACAGTGGTATATAAACCATGGCGATGCCGATGTACATGTATACTGGCAATGGTGTATAAACATAAATCTGCTGACTTCGACACATTCATACACACACACATGTACGTAAATACGAAAGAAGATATGGGTGTAAGTCGAGTACACCTGAGATCAATTTAGCCACACTGTGCTTCCGGATATGAAATGTTTGGCATGTTTTAGGCCGAAAGAGTCCGTTTACCGGCGACACACAATTTATTTCCTCTCTCTTCTCTCTTCACTAACTTTCTATCTATCAATCTCTCCTCACTCTCTCTCTTACCTTTCTCTCATCACTCTCTCTCCTCACTTTCTTCCCCTAAATCTCTCTCTCTCTCTCTCTCTCTTTTACCCTCACCTTCACTCTCTCTTACCCCTCACTCTCTCTCCCCTCAATCCTCCACCCCCACCCTCCTTTCCCACCTCACACTTTCCCCTCAACCCAACTTCGAACAATAAAACCATTACATTAATTCCGCC
>NW_020871355.1:92151-94651 GCF_003789085.1 Penaeus vannamei | reverse complement strand
AATATACTGTAAGCAAGGCCCGGTGTATATCATGGGCCATGGACGCCGCCTGGTGTATATCATAACCCCGCCCGGCCCGGGGACCCGCCTAGGCCTAGGCTATAAAGCTTAATCTAGCTCAACTCATCATGCCAGCTAGGCCTTCATTAAGGTCTTAATCTGCCTGAGTAAACGACCTTAATTAACCTTGCTATGCCGTGGCGCCCGCCTCCGCCCGGCCGGGGAATAAACCGTGGCGGGGCAACTTTTCATTAAATGCTTACGACTGCTGCTGCCCGACACTTGCCAAGTTTTTTCTTACTCCTCCTCCTCCTCCTCCTCCTCCTCCTCCTCCTCCTCTCCTCCTCTCCTCCCTCCTCCTCCTCCTCCTCCTCTCCTCTCCTCCTCCTCCTCCTCCTCCTCCTCCTCCTCCTCCTCCTCCTCCGCGCGCTCGCCTCGTGAAGCCACCCGACGAAGAGCACACGGTCGCCTCCTCCGATAAACTCACGCAGCCCGACCAATACTCACGGTTCACAGCTCCCCGACGCGAGACGCCTCCCCGCGCCGACACCTCTCCTCCCCGATCTCGCCCCGAACGGCCCTGCGAGAGAGACGGACTCGCGACGGCACTGCAGGGCTCGACCGCGGCGAAGCTGAGGAGTCGCACTCGAGGCGAACCTGACACTCGACGAGGGCCTGAGAGCGCGGGAGTGTTGCCGAAGGATCTCCAGATGAAACGCGATATGGCGAGCGAGGCTTTCTTGCACGGGGCTGCGTCCCGCGCGCGTACACGGACACGCAGAAGGGGAGGAGAGGGAGGAGAGGGGAGGGAACGGGGAGAAATAGAAGGTCAGAAAGGAGTGGGAGTGAGCAAGAGGGAAAAGGCGCGAGGAAGGTAGGAGGAGGTAGAGGAGGAAGAGGATGAGAAGGTAGAGGAAGAGAAGGAGGAGGAGGAGGAGATAGGGGAAGAAGAAGAAGGAGGGAGGGAGAGAGAAAGAAGAAAAAAGAGAGGGAGAGAAAGAACAGAGGGAGGTAAACTGAGAAAGAATGAAAAAAGAGAGGGAGAGAAACTGAGAAAGAAAAAAGAGAGGGAGAGAAACTGAGAGATAAAGAAAGAAGATAAAACATAGGGAGACTTGGAGGGAAAGATAGAGAGAGAAGCATAGCCAAAAAGAAACACACACACACACACACAAAACATCCGTAGAACCAGGAACCAAAGAAATCCGCCAACGAAAAGCACACAATTATCTACGGTTGAACGGGAAATAAATCTACGGTAACCTCGCGCCAGATTTCACTATCCCCCTCACCCGCCAGTTTCCCGCAGCGGCTCCAGCGGTTTGCCGACGCCGTGCTGTTCTCCCGAGACCCGGACCTATCTATCTACCTATCTATCTTTCTGTATATCTATCTATCTATCTATCTTTCTATTATCTATCTTTCTATCATCTACCTATATCTATCTATCTATCTATCTATCTACCTACCTACCTACCTATCTACCTACCTACCTACCTATCGGCATGCAACCCTTTTATCCTTCAGTTTACCCTCTTCCCCGCCGCCGACGCCGCCGACGCCCCTCCAAGCCTTCCTTACGTCCCAATTAACAGCGTGTAAATAAGAGAGCTAATGAACCCACTCCTCTCTCTCTCTCTCTCCCTCTCTCCTCTCCCTCTCTCGCTTCTTCCTCCTTGCGCGTCAGTCAGGCAGCTGCGTTCCTCCTGCCGACTGACTGATTCCAGCTGATTATCGTTCGTCCCTTCCCTTCCTTCCTTCTCCTGCACTCATTTCCTCTCGGGCGATCGCCTTTCATGTTCTCCTCCTGTGCTGTCACTTCCCGTGCTTTTCTTTCTTTTTCCTTCTCTTTTTTCTCTGCTTCTTCTCTTTCTCTTTCTTTCTCTCATTCCTTTCACTCCCCTCTATATTTCTCTCTCTCTCTCTCTCTCTTTCTCTCTCTCTCTCTCTCTCCTCTCTCTCTCTCTCTCTCTCTCTCTCTCTCTCTCTCTCTCTCTCTCTCTCTTCTCTCTCTCTCTTTCTCTCCTCTCTCTTTCTCTCTTCTCTTTCTCTCTCTCTTTCTCTCTCTCTTTTCTCTCTCTCTCTCTCTCTCTCTCTTCTCTCTTCTTTCCTCTCTTCTTTCTCTCTCTTTCTCTCTCGCTCTCCCTCTCATTCCTTTCACCTTCTTTATGCACAGTCGGCCATCTCATCTTAGATCTCCTCTTTCTATTTAAACCTCTTGACATCCCCGCTAGTCTTCAACATCTCGAAATACTCATCCCCTTTTTCATTTTCTTCCAAATCTCTCCTTCGCATAACCCTTGTTCTTTATCGTCCGCTTGCTGTTATCTTCATTTCTGGCCGTGTTATTTGCTCTCGGTCATTCCCGTCTGTTTCTGTCTCGTTCTTCGGGTTTTTAGTGTCTCGTTCTCCGACTTACGGCCTCTTCTCGTTGCAGCAATTTGTTCTTCGTTCTTATTTTCCCGTTTTTTTCGACTGTTATTTCCCTTTCCACAAATCT
>NW_020871355.1:79651-87151 GCF_003789085.1 Penaeus vannamei | reverse complement strand
GAATTTGAATTTGCCCAAAAAAGAAAAAAGAAAAAAAAAAAAAAAAAAGAAAAAACAATTACATCAACTAGAAAAAAAAATATTCAGACAATTTATGCAGAACGACACACATTTAACGACATCTCTAGGATTGAAAAAAAAAAAAAAAAAAAAATCTCAAAAAAAAAAAAAGATAATAAAGCTAACAAAATTACCGCCGACTTAATGCCGCTCGCACGCTCGCACGCACGCACGCACGCACGCACGCACACGCAAGAGCCAATACGTTGGGCAAACTTGTCGTCGCAAGAATGATGGCCGGAACTTTGTCGAGGTCGGCGGCGACTGATGGAGACATATGTGTTCTCCAGGGGGCAGGGGGGAGGGGGGGGGGGGAGGGGGAGAGGGAGAGAAGGGGAAGGGGAGAGGGGGGAGAGGGGAGAAGGGGAAGAGGGGGGGAAGGGAGAAAGGGGAGAGAGAGGGAAAAGGGAAGGGGAGAGAAGGGGAAAGGGGGAGAGGGGGGAAGGGAGAAAGGTGAAGGAGGTTAAGAGAAGGGGAAGGGAGAGAGGGAGAGGGGGAGAAGGGGAGAGAGGGGGGGAAGGGGAGAGGGGGGGGAAAGGGGGAAGGTGAGGAAAGGGAGAGAGAGGGGGAAAGGGGGTTGAGAGGAGAAAGGGAGGGGAGAGAGCGGGAGAGGGAATAAAGGTGAAGGAAGAGCAAAGAGAAGAGAAAGAAACACGGGGGAGGCGAGGAGGTTAGGGGGAGGGGGGAAAGGAGAGAAGAGAAATGGAAGAGAAACGGGGAAGGGGTATGAGGGGGAGAGGGGGTAGTGATGGAGAGAAGGGGTGACATATGAGAGAGGATGGGGAGAAGGGAAGAATGGGGAGAGAGAGGGAGAAGACAAGGACGAGACAGAGACGAGCATCCATCAAGACCCCCCTCCCCCTCCTCCTCTCCGCCTCAACCTTGAAGGAGAAAACAAAGGCACTGGCAAATAAAATTATAAATAAATAACAATAATATATAATAATAATATAATAATATATAATAATAAATAATAATATAATAATAATAATAATAATAATAATGATAATAAAAACTTAACTCCTCGAATATCATATTCATATTTCTGGTATTTAACTCGCTTGTGAAAGAAAATACACGAAATGCAGTATATACGAACATTCTATACGTAAAATACACAAACTGAAAATGCAGAGATTACGAGAATAAATCCTACCTCAACACGAATTAACCAAAATGCAGGTGGAGAATAAAAATACATAAAAAAAATAAAGGTGATATGATTGAATTAATACTAACAATCTATAAAATATTAGCATTCGTAATAACAAGAAAATAAATAATGCCAAAAAATTATAAATACACAAAAGTGCACACATTTCATTACCGTAAACTAATCGCTTTTGTCGAGAATATATATATATATATAACAGGCGAGCTGCGCCATTGTTAATTTTGTTGCCTTTTTGCTTGTTGCTTGTTTGTTGGGACGAAGGGAGCAGAGTTGTGACGGGAAGAGGACAGCGAGGGAAGAAAGTGGAAGGGGAGGGAGGGAGCAGGAAAGGGAGGGAGGAAGTAGTGGAAAGGAGGAGGGAAGTAGGAAAGGGAGAGGGAAGGAGGGAAAAGAGGAAAGGAGGGAGAGAGGGAAAAGGGAGGGGGGAGAGAGGGAGGAGAGGAGGGGAGGAGAGGAGAGGAAGGAGGGAGGAGGGAGGGAGAGGGAAGGGAGGGGGAGGAGGAGAAAAGAGAGAAAGAAAGACAGAAACAGAACAAAAAACATAACAAAATCATAAAAAATAAAAACAACAAACAAACAAACAAACAAAAAAAGACGATCATGGCAGAAAGTTTACGATCCCCATCCAATTCGATGATTTTATGTAAACAAACCCTGATACAAGGCCACAGTAAAAAAAAAAATATATATATATATATATACACATATATATAAATGTCCTATTTAATGATTACTGTTATTACAGGATCCAAAGAGTATGTTAGTTTGGGTTACAGCCCCGGCTTATAAACCCACACCCCGCCCCGCCTCCCTACCCCACTTGTCCCCTGCTGCATTGATAACGGCAATTAACATTGGGAAAAATATATGTAATATAATAAACAGTTGTTCAAACATACATATCATTACGATATACGTTCAATTTTTTATGTATGTATGTGCTGTGACGAAAGAGATGGCGGGAGGGGGAGAGGGTGGGGAGGGGAAGGGAAGGGGGCGGGGGAGGGCGAAAGAGGAGAGGAGGGAAGGAGAGAAGAGAAAGAGAAAAGAGAGAGTAGTAGAAGAGAGGAGAGGGAGAGAAAAGAAAACAAACAAACCAAAAAAGAAAAGACAGGATAAAAAAAAGATAGATGAAAAGAGAGAAAGAAGAGACGAAGAGACGAGACCCGAAGAGGATAGAAGGAACAAAATGAAGATAAGAAGAGGCGTGGCGAGATAAAGAAAGGAAAGAAGGGGGAATAAAAAAAAAATAAAAAATATAAATAAAAAAGGAAGAAGAATAGGGAAGAGAAGAGGAAATAAGAAACAGAGAGAGGGAAAAGAAGAGAAGAGGAAACAAGAAGAAATTAGAATAGAGGAGAAGAGACGAGGAAACAAGAAGGGAGAAGAGGAGAGGAAAGGAAAAAAGAGCAGAGAAGAGGAAAGAAGAAAAGAGAAGAGGATATAAGAAGAGAAAAGAGAAAGGGGCAAGAAGAAAAGAAAAAAAAGAAAAGCAAGAAAACGAGAGAAGCAAGAAAAGCGAGAAAAGAGAAAGCGAAGAAAAGAGAAGAGAAGCGAAGAAAAGAAGAGAAGAGAAAGCGCGAGAAGAGAAAAGAAGCGAAGAAAAAGAAAGACAGCTAAGGAGAAAATGAAGAACGCGAAGAAAAGAGAAGGAAGCGAGTAAAAGAGAGAGAACAGCGAAAGAAAGAGAAGAAAGCGAAGTAAAGAGAAGAAAACGAAAAAGAGAGAAGCGAACAAGAAAGCGAAGTAAAAGAAAAGAAAGCGAAGAAGCCGGAGGAGAGGACACAGAGGCCGGCAGTCCCTCCCTTGCCTCATCAACGAGCAATAGGCAATCACCACCCGCTCATACGGTGTCACGTGACGAAAGGGGAAGAGGAAGAGGAAAGAGGGAGAAGGAAGAAAGGAGGAAAGAGGAGAAATGGGGAGGAGGAAAAAAAGGAAGGGGAGGAAGCCAAGGAAATGGGGAGGAGGGAAGGAGGGGAAGAGGGAAGGGGAGAGGAGGAAGAAGAAGGGAGAAGGGGAGGGGGAAAGGAGGAAGGAAAGAAAAGGGAGGAGGAAGAGGAAGGAGGAAGGAGGGGGAAAGGGATGAGAGGAAGGAGAAAAGGAGGAAAGGGGAAGAGAAAGGAGGAGGGTGGGAGAAAAGAGGAGGGGGGAAGGAGGGGAGAAAAGAGCAGAAAAAGGAGAAGAGAGGAGGAAGAAAAGGAAGAGGAAGGAGGAGGAAGAGGAGAGAGGAAGAGAAAGAGGAAATGAATGTGTGTGTTGGGTGAAAATGAGGAGGGATGGAGAGGTTGGAGATGGGTGAATGAAGGTGATAGTGAAGAGGGAATAATGGAACTATAATGGAAAAGGGAAAGATTAATTGACGATGATGACGACGAAGATAACGATAATGAAAAGATGAATGATAATAAAAATAACAATAGTTTTGACGAAAACGATGAATGATGATAACAACAACAACAACAATACATAATAACAACAATAATAAAAAAATACAACAATAATATAAAAAAAATACACAATACCAATAATGCTGACGAAACCGAACATCACAACAACTATAATAACAATACCAACAACAACAACACCAACAATAATAACAATGACAAGATCCCGACGCCCCGACGTTCGCCACCATATCTCGGAAGAAAAGACGAGCGGAGGTCATCGTGGTGGAGGAGGAGCTGCTTCTGAGACGGTGAACGCCACGTCGCCTCGCGTTTGGAGGCAATCCTGCGCTCTCGCTCTCTCGCTCTCTCTCTCTTTCTTTCTCTTGCTCTTTCTGTTTCTCTCTTTCTTTTTCTCGTTCTCGCTTTCTTTTTCTCGTTCTCGTTCTCGGCTTTCTTTTCTCTTCTCGTTCTCGATCTCGCTTTCTCTTTTTTCGTTCTTGGTCTCGTCTCTCTCTCTCTCTCTCTCTCTCTCTCTCTCTCTCTCTCTCTCTCTCTCTCTCTCTCTCTCTTCTCTCTCTTCTCTTCCTCTTCTTTCTTCTTATTCTCTCTTCCCATTCTTCTCTTTCTCTCACTTTTAACCTCGCTTCCTTCCCACCAATGGTTCCGTAGGTGAGAAGAGAAAGAGAGAGAGAACAACAGAAAAAAAAGAATCCAACAGAAAAAAATGAAAGAAAAAAATCATGAAATCCAAACAGAAAACAAAAACAAAAAAGACCAAAAAAAAAAAAAAAAAAAAAAAAAAAAAATCGAGAATGAAACAGCACTCGTCCGAAACCTTTCCTCTGCGCGCCAGACGACATGGAATGCCCGCGGCGCCGGCGAGGAGAACCGAACGCACAATTGCATCACACTCCTTCCGCCCTTCCCCGCCCGACGCTCCTTTGACATCGTCTCATTCCGCCAAACAAACGCTAAGAAACTACCTACCAACCTACCAAACCTCAACCTACCTCTACCTCTACCTCTACCTCTCCCTCTCCCTCTCTCACACACTTTTTCTTTCTCTCTCTCTCTCTCTCTCTCTCTCTCTCTCTCTCTCCGCTTTCCTTTTCCCTTCTCTCTCTCTCTCTCTTTTTCCTCTCTGCTTTGTTTTCCTCCCTCTCTCCTTGCTCCGCCTTTTTCCCTCTCTCTTTCTCTCTCCCTTTCCTCTCGCTTCTCCTACTCTTCTCTCATCCATCCCTTCACTCCTCTGCGTCACTTTCCTTTTTCCTCTTCCTTCTCTCCTTTTCCTCCCTTTTTCTTTCCCTTTCCCCGCTCTCTTTACTTCTTCCCCTCCCTTCCCTCCTTCATTCACTCACTCCACTTTTACCCTTCCTCTCCTCCCCTCCCTCCCCTCGTCTCTTCTCCCTCACTTCCCTCCCCACTTCATTCACCTTTCTTCCTCTCCCCTCCTCTCGCACGCTTCCCTCCCTTCCCTCCCCTTCCCTCCTCGCATCCTCCCTCCCTTCCCCTCGCACCTCCCTCTCCCCTCCTCTCGCACCCTCCCTTCCCTCCCTTCCCCTCGCACCCTCCCTTCCCCTCCCCTTGAACCCTCCCTTCCCCTCCCCTCCCCTCTCCCCCTGGCGCAGTGACAAGCTTAAAAAGGTCCGTTTCTCAGAGGTCATAATGTTCGGCACTTTATTGACCTTTCCCCTTCTGGGTCAAAGCTTTTTCCTCTTCTTTTTTATAGATATTTTGCCCCCCGGTTTCTCATCTGTCTGTGTCCGCTCTCTTTCTTGCTTCAACTTTTCATTTTCTTTCTCTTCCGTTCCTCCTTTTATCCGCCTTTGCTTTATTTTCTTCCCTTTCTTACTTTCTTTTTAACGTTTCCTTCCTTCCTTCGCTTTCACTTTCCTTTCTGACTCAATTCAATCTTTAACTTCCTTATTCCTTTTCATTCTTCCTTCCGACTTTCACCGTATTCCAACACGTGACTAAACGCTTTCCCTTCCTTTCTACTTCCACCCTTCGTTCGCAGTTTTCCTTTCATTTTCTCTTCATTACATTTTCGCTTCCTCCGCGTTTCCAGAGAACTTATTATCGTTCTTCATTTCCTATTAACATTTTCGTCATTCATGATTTTAATTCTAAGAATTATTACCTCTTTTGATTGTTTGTTGGTTTCCTTTATTTCCCATTTTCTACAATTTAATCCTATCCTACAATCCTTCTCTCCACTTGCCATCTACCCTCTCTCTCTCTTTCTCTCTCTCTCTCTCTATCTCCTCTCCCTCCCTCTCTCTTCTATCTCCTTCTCCCTCTCTCTATCTCCCTCCCTCTCTCTATCTCCTTCTCTCTCTCTCTCCTTCTCCCTCTCTCCTCCTTCCACCTCTTCCTATCTCTTCTCCCTACCAGCCACTTTTCAGTCATTATCTCTCTTGTCCTTCCATTCTTTCCCTCTTCCTATTGCTTCATTATTCCTCCAGTCCCTCTCTCACACTCTTCCCTTTCCCACTCATCTCTTCTCTTCTCTTCTCTTCTCTTCTCTTCTCTTCTCTTCTCTTTCCTTTCCCTTCCATTCCATTTCATTCCATTCCAATCCCATTCCCAAACGCATTGCCATTCCAATCCTTTGTCAATCCCCTCGCTCCGTCGTCAGTGCCTCCTTGTATTCTGCTCATCTCGCGTCCCTCTCTGGGATTGCCCCTGCGAGTAGGTCCTGCTCGTACTCCTTCCCCTCAGAGCTGCCCTCTCCTGCACCCCTTCCCCTCAGGGCTCCCCTCTCCTGCACTCCTTCCCCTCAGGGCTCCCCTCTCCTGCACCCCTTCCCTCTCAGGCCCTCCCTTTCACACACCCTCCCCTTAGAAAAAGCCTTCCCCGTACCCTTTCCCCTTAGAAAAGCCTTCCCTTGCCCTTTCCCTTAGAAAGCCTTCCCCTGCAGCCTTTCCCTTAGAAAAGCCTTCCCCTGCACCCTTTCCCCTTAGAAAAGCCTTCCCCCGCACCCCTTCCCCTTAGAATAGCCCTCTCCTACATCCCTTTAGGAGCTACTCTCGCCAGCTAATAACTCGTAACAAAAAAAAAAAGCAACAAAGAATAAACATCGCCCTTACATCCAGCGTTAAAAAAATATATATTCATAAACGATATGAACAATGAATGGCTTTTTATGTCTGATATCCCGTACATGACAAAGGCATTAGTACCGAGGCTCTTACTGGACAAGGTCTTCCCCTCTTTAATACTTTAATTCATTAATTTCTGACGCTGTTGGCACTATGGCCGCCTTTGCCACCGTCACTGCCATACGTGTCACCATTACCATAATTAAAGTCACGTCCTTTCTCCAACCCCCTAACTCCTCCTTCTCCCCCCCCCTCCTCCTCCTCCTCCTCCTCCTCCTCCCCTCCTCCTCCTCCTCCCTTCTCTCCTCTTCTTCCTCCTCTTGCCCCTTCTCCTCCTTCCTTCCTCCTCCTCCTCCTCCTCCTCCTCCTCCTCCTCCTTCTTCTTCTTCTTCCCTCCTTCTCCTCCTTTTCCTCTTCTTCATCCCCCCTTCTCCTCCTCCTCCTCCTCGCTATCCCCTACCTTCTCTCCCGTCTTTTTCCCTTCCCCTACCCCTCCCCTCCTCCCATTTCCACCCTCCCTGCACGTCCTCCTACACCCTCCTCCTCCCCATTATTACGCCCTCCTTCCTTCCTTTCCTTTATCTTCTTTTAAATTCCCCTTCCGCTTCCTTCCCTCCCCTCTACAATCCCCTCCCTACTACCTCCTCCCCCAACCCTCTACTACCCTATCCCCCCAACCGCTTCCTCTCCTCCTCCCCCCACCCACTCTACCACCTCCTCCCCTACATCCCCCCTCCTCCAACCCCTCAACCACCCCCCTCCCTCTACGCCCAAC
>NW_020871355.1:67151-74651 GCF_003789085.1 Penaeus vannamei | reverse complement strand
ATAAACTAAAAAAAAAACAAAACATCATCACACCTATCTTCTTAAAACTTTTACACAGTGAAAAAACATAACAAACAAAAAAACCAACCACCAACCAAACACACACACAGACACACAAAAAAAAAAACAAAAACAAAAAAAACAAACAAACACACCCACACCCACACCCACACACACCACCCCCATCCGCCCATCCGCGCAAGAAACCTCGACACACGAGATGCCGGCGAACAGTTGCACAAATCTCTCGTTGCATGTTGCCACCGAGAGCCGTTGCGAAGAGTAAGCGGAAGAGGGATTGCAAACCAAGATGCACGAGCGTCATTATCTCGCCACTTCCTCATCCTCCCTCCTTTGTTTTCTCTATGTCCTTCTTGCGTGTGTTTAAAGGGGGGGAGGGAAGGGAGGAGGGAGGGAGGGAGTGAAGGAGGGAGGGAGGGATGGAGGGAAGAAGGGTGGAGGGAGGGAAAAATGGAGAGAGAAGAGGAGAGAGAGGTGAGATGAGAGAGAGAGAGAGAGAGAGAGAGAGAGAGAGAGAGAGAGAGAGAGAGAGAGAGAGAGAGAGAGAGAGAGAGAGAGAGAGAGAGAGAGAGAGAGAGAGAGAGAGAGGAGAGAAGAAAGAAGGAGAAAGAGAAAGAGAAAGAAAAAAAAGAAACACAGATAGAACCGAAAAGAGAGAGAGAGAGATCGCCCTCTCAGCTCCCAGCAGCAGCAGCAGTACCACCACCCATATCCCCGACGACGGCGGCAACGAAAGGAGAGACAGAGACATAAAACGGAGAGGAAAATGGAAATGAAGGACAAAACACGGAAATGAAGCCAGGGTACAACACTCGAATTCCGGAATACCTCTGCTCAACCGCTCGCGTCTATGGACACGGGCTCAGCCAATCAGCTCTCGCATCCTGAATACGTCACCGGGAAGCCGTCCTCTGATTGGTCACTTCATCTCGCTTCTAAATCAAATTCCAATATGGGGTGACGTCACAGCAGACGGGAAACGGCCGGTAAATAGAGATCAAAATGTTCAGTACACCCAGTACACTCGGAGGGAGATGTTGCCTCTTTCTCGCACTGGTAGTCTGCGGGCTGGAAGGAAAGTGTGGAGGATGAATACACTATACTGTGTGTGTGTGTGTGTGTGTGGTGTGTGTGTGTGTGTGTGTGTGTGTGTGTGTGTGTGTGTGTGTGTGGTGTGTGTGTGTGTGTGTGTGTGTGTGTGTGTGTGTGTGGTGTGAGTGAGCGAGCGAGAGCAAGCGAGAGCGAGAGAGCGAGAGAGAGAGAGAGAGAGAGAGAGAGAGAGAGAGAGAGAGAGAGGAGAGAGAGAGAGAGAGAGAGAGAGAGAGAGAGAGAAAGAAGAAGAAGAGAAAGAAAGAAAGAAGAAGAAAGAAAAAAGAAAGAGATATAGAGAAGAGAGAGAGAAGAGAGAGAGAGAGAGAGAGAGAGAGAGAGAGAGAGAGAAAGAAAGAAGAGAAGAAGAAAGGAGAAGAGAAAGAGAAGAGAGAGAGAAGAGAGAGAGAGAGAGAGAGAGAGAGAGAGAAGAGAGAGAGAGAGAGGAGAGAGAGAGAGAGAGAGAGGCGAGAAGAGAAGAAGAGAGGAAGAGGGAGAGAGAGAGAGAGAGAGAGAGAGAGAGAGAGAGAGAGAGAGAGAAGAGAGAGAGAGAGAGAGAGAGAAAGAGAAGAAGAGAGAGAGAGAGAGAGAGAGAGAGGAGAGAGAGAGAGAGAGAGAGAGAGAGAGAGAGAGAGAGAGAGAGAGAGAGAGAGAGAGACAGAGAGAGAGACAGAGAGAGAGAGAGAGAGAGAGGGAGAGAGAGAGAGAGAGAGAGAGACAGAGAAAGGAAGAGAGAGACAGAGAAAGAAGAGAGAGACAGAGAAAGGAAGAGAGAGACAGAGAAAGGAAAAAGAGAGACAGAGAAAAGAGAAAAGAGAGAGAAGAAAAAGAGGAGAGAGAGAGATAGAGAGAGAGAAAGGAAGCGAAAGAGGGAAAGGGGAATATCCGCCCCAAGAGCCACGCAGGAGGTCAATCCGCTCTCAATTAATATCCCGCAAAAGAAGATACATAACAAGATTACCGGCTTACCCAATCTATTTCCTTTTCTCGAAAAAAGAAAGAAAAAAGAAAAAAAAACTCTTTCCTATCATTTCTTTTTTTTATTTTCTTCTTCGCCATTTCGTATTCACTTGTCTATTCATTTCCATGTACAATCCGTGTTCATTTTCTTCCTTTTTCCTCCATTAACTAAAGAAGAGGAGGAGGAGGAGGAATAAAAGAAAGAAGAAGGGGAAAAAGAAGAAGGAAAAAAGGAAAAGAAAAGAAGAAGAAGGGAAGATTCATAATTTTTCCTCCCTCAACTAAAGAGGAGGAGGAATAATAATAAGAAAAAGATGAAAAGAAGAAGAGAAAGAAAGGAGAAGATTCTCTTTCTCATCCCATTCCGTTCAAAGCCTCTTAATCCTTTACTCCTTCAAGAACTCCTTTTCTCCCTTGCACTAAATCATTCTATCCCCACCCCCCCCCCTCGCCTCACTCCCCCTCCTCTCCCTCCTTCCTCCTTTCCCCTCTCTTATCAGATTTATCTGTGCTGCAGATTTATCTTATTTCTGCGAGAAAGAAATATATATATATATATATATATATATATATATATATATATATAATATATATATATATATATATATAGAGAGAGAGAGAGAGAGAGAGAGAGAGAGAGAGAGAGAGAAGAAGGAAAGTAGGAAAACAAAAAAGGAAGAAAAAGAAAACAAGAAAAAAAGAAAAAAAAGAGAGAAAGAAAAGTAAGAAAACAGAAAAAGGAAGAAATAAATAAAGAAAAAGAAAATAAGAAAAAAATAAAAAGAGAAAGAAAAGTAAGAAAAATAGAAAAACAGAAAAAAGGAAGAAATAAATAAAGAAAAACGAAAAAAACAGACACACACACACAAAAAAAACTCCGTTCCCCTCCACCTCCCCCCAACCGTCTTCATTCTTCCTCGTTAATAGGCTGGTCGAACGAGCCATTTGCCGCCTCTCGATGACCAATCACGGAGCTGCGTCACTTCCGGGTCGCGCGAGCCAATTAGCGAGCGGCGCCGGAAGGACCAATCAGGAGGGCCGATCACCCCGAGAAAAGAGTGCGGGAAAAAGAGACAGAGTGGGAGAGGGTGAAAAAGTGAGAGATGAGAAAAAAGAGAGTGAGTGAGTGAGTGAGAGAGAGAGAAAAAAAGTGAGAGGAGAAAAAGGGTGAGTGAGTGAGAGAAAAAAGTATGAGTGTGTAAGAGAAAAAGAGAGAGAGAAGAGATAGAAGAGGAGAGAGAGAGAAGAGAAAGAGACAAACAATTAAAGAAAAAAAGAACATACTCCCTCTCCTCACCCAACTCCATCTATCGCCTCTATCTAACCTTCTCCCACTCTTCCATTCCTCCTTTCCTCTCCATCCCTACTCCCACCTTCCATCGCTGGTTCGACTGGGCAGTGTTTCGCAAATCGTCAAAAGGTGAACGAGCGAGGAATGGGACGACTGGCGGGCGTCTTCTAAGAGGCTTTCCATCTCCTTTGCTCTTGCACTAGTTTCGCTTCTTCTTTCTCTCTTCTTTTCCTTTCGTCGTCTTCTTTCTTCTCCATCTCTTCTTCTTCCTCTTCTACCTTCACTTCCTCCTCCTCTACCCCCTTCACTTTCACCTCCTCTCTTTCTGTTCCAGCGCCCATCCTCCTCCTCCACTCCACTTCCTCCTCTTCCAGCGCCACCTCCTCCTCTTCCACTCTCCACCTCCCCTCTTACCACCTCCCTCCTCTTCCCACCTCCAACCACTTCCACCTCATCCTCCTCCTCATCCACCTCCACCTCCTCCTCTCCACCTCCACCACCTCCTCTTACACCTCCACCTACCCCTTACACCTCCACCTTCACTTCCTCCTCCTCCTCCTCCTCTAACTCTTCCACTTCCACCTCAACCTCCACTTCCTCCTCCTCCAGAAAATAACTGCGCTTTAATTCCGAAGAACTCCCAGCTACTTAAAAATCTTTTCTATCTATCTCCGCCTGTCTCTGCTGACGTCTGTCTATCTGTCTGTGTCTGTTTGACGAACTGACTGAACTGAACTGTCTGTCTGTCTGTCTGTCTATCTGTCTGTGTCTGTTTGACGAACTGACTGAACTGAACTGTCTGTCTGTCTGTCTGTCTATCTGCCTGTGCCTATGTGTCTGTCTGTCTATCTGCCTGTGCCTGTGTGTCTGTCTGTCTATCTGCCTGTGCCTGTCTGTCTGTACTATACCTGTATCTGTCTGTGATATGGAGAGTGGGATGTGGGGGTGTGGGGGTAGGTGGGGTTGGGTGGTGTAGGTAAGGTTGGGGTGTGGGGGGAGCGGAGTGGAGGTGGGGAGAGAGGGAAGGTATGGTGAGTGAGGAAGAGCCGAAGGGAACGAAATGAAGGGAAAAAGATGTAATCAAAGAGGTGAAAAAAAGGAGTAAATAGAAAAGTGAGAAAGAAAGAGTCAAATGAGGTAAAGAGAATGGGAAGAGAGAAAGGAAAAGGAAGCGGGAAAAGAACAAAGGAAAGTGGGGAAGGAGAAAGGGGGAAAAAGAGGCCAAAGGGCAAGAGGAAAGAGGAAGAAAGTGGGAAAAGGGGAAAAATGAGAATTAGAAAAAGGGTGAAGAGGGGAGAGAAACAGAAAAGGGAGAGAAAGAGAAAGAGAAGGAAAAAGAGAAAAGAGGGAGAGAGGAAATGGAAGGGAAAAGAGAGAGAGAAAGAGAAAAGAGAGTAAAAAGAGGGGGAGGGGAGGGAGGGACGGAGTGAGGGAGGCACAGGCCCGTCGCGCCCTCCATCCACTTTGACGAAAACACAATTTCGCTGACAACGTAAAAGGGGTTCCTAACTTTAATTAGCATTCTTAACCTAATTAAAACTTCCCCCAAAAGCAGCTTAACAACCAAGGCTCCCTAACTTCTGCGGCTTTTAACACAATGGAATCTTTTCAGCTGATTACGAGAACCCGCTCTCACTCTCATCCTTTCCTCTCTCTCTCTCATCGTCTTCTCTCACTCTCACTCTCACCTCTCTCGCTTCTCTCTCTCTCTCTCTCTCTCTCTCTCTCTCTCTCACTCTCATGCCTCTCTCTCTCTTCTCTCTCTCTCTCTCTCTCTTCTCCTCACCCCTCATTCTTCTCCTCTTTCTCTCTCTCGCTCTCATCCTCGCCTCATCCTCTCTCACGCTCCGCTACCGCTCATTCCTCACCTGATCGCTCCTCTCGGCTCTTTCGCTCACTCTCTCTTCTACTCTCCTCTCTCTCTCCTCCAGAGTCCTCTCTCTCTTCTCCGTCTCTCTCTTCTCGCTCTCTCTTCCCTTCCTTTCTCAGTTCTCTCCTCTCTCTCTCCTCCCTCTCACATCCTCTCCATCCTCTGATTTCTCTCCCTCTCCTCTACGCATGCCTTCGGTCCTCACTCTCTCTTCTCCAGATCTCTCTCTCTCCTCTCTCTCATTCTTAGTTTATCTGACCTCGCAACTGCATACTACATTTCGCTTCCCCCCTCCTTCCTCCACTCCACCAGGACCTCTACCCTTTCTTCTCCCTCTTTCTTCCTCAGCGCACGCCGAGGGTCCCGTCGCACCTCTCCCCTTCCTTTCCATTCCTTCTCCCTCCTCCTACTTCACCTTATGTCATCAATCATCTTCTTCATCCTCCCATCACCGCCTTTCCCCCTCACTCCTCGCTCCCTCCTTCCTCCCTTTTTTCCTTTCCCCCACCCCCTCCTCCTCCTCACACCCCTTTCCCACCTCGCTCCTCTGCCTCACATCCACTGCCCGCCCTTTCCCCCGTCCTCCTACGCTTCACCCCCTCTCTTCCCTCCTCTCACCGCCTGCTTCTCCCCACCTTCCCCCTCTCTTCCCCCTCACGCCTTTCTTCCTCTTCTTCCTCCTCCCCCTCAACGCACTCCCTTTCCACTCTCCTCCCCCCTCCCCCCTCACTTCCTTCCCCCCCCCTCCGTCCCATCAGCTGGCGGATTAAAGCGCGTGGTGGCGGCCGGGGCGATAGGTTCGAGGTGTGCGAGGGGGACATCCGCGCGTCTTAATCTCGTAATTCTCGCCTCTCATCTCACCGTCGTTTTCTCTTATATTTCTTTTATATTTCTCTTATATTTTCTCTCTCATCTCTCCTCTCTCTCACTCTCATCCTCTCTCGCTCTGCTTCGCTCGCGGTCTCTTCTCTCTCTCATCTCTGCTCTGCTCCTTCCCTTTCTCTTCTCATCGTCTATCTCTCTCTCTCTCTCTCTTCTCTCGTCTCTCATTCTGAACTCCAACTCATACTAATTCGCTTCCCCTTCCTTCCGTCTCCCCCACCTGTACCCTCTTTCCCGCACCTTTTCCCCACCCGTACGTCCACCTCTTCCTCCTTTTCCCCATTCCTCATCACCCTCTCAGCTCAACCTTACATCTTCTCCTTCCTCATTCCTCGCCTTTTCCGCCCTCCTCCTCCTCCTCCTTCCTACCCCTTTTTTCCGCCACCTCCTCCCTCCGCTCGCACCCCCTTTTCCACCTCCTCCCTCCCCCTCACCCCTTTCCACCTCCTCCCCTCACCCCTTCCTCCCCTCTTCCCGCCTCCTCCCCTCGCCCCGCCTCTGCTTCGCTCCCCCCTCACCGCCTTTCCTCCTCTTCCTTCTCCTCCCCCTCCCCTTTCCCCTCCTCCTCCTCCTTCAGCCGCCATCCATTCTCCGCTCCCACCCACCCCCCTCCGTCCCCATGCAGCTGGGCGATTAAAAGCGCGTGGTGGCGCCGGGCGATAGTCGAGGGGCGAGGGGACAGTCCGCGCGTCCTTAACTCTCGTATTCTTCGAGCCATTCCCCTCATCCTTCTTTTTCTATTATACTCTTCCTCTCTTCTTTATTTGTTTTGTTTTCTCTCTGCTTTTTCGCTCCTTTCTATTTTTCTTAGTTTTCGTATTCCTCGTCTCTCATCTCCTTCGTTTCACTTGTAATTTGCTTCTGCTAATCGGCTCTCTCTCTGTCTCTCTCATCTCTTCTCTCTCTCTGCTCTCTCTCTCCTTCATGCTCTCCTCTCTCTATCTCGGTGCTGCTCTCGTTCTCTCTTCTTTATTTGTTTTTTTTTCTTGCTTTCTCTTTTATTTTTTTTTCTTAATTTCTTATTCCTCGTTTCTCCATCTCTTTCGTTTTCTTTCTTATGCCTGCTCTCTCTTTATTTGTTTTTCTTTCGTGTTTCGCTGCTCCATTTTTTTTCTGCTTGTGCTTTGCATTTCTTTCCTTCTTTTTCTCTCTGTCGGTGTCTATCTCTGTAACCGATCGAGGCAACCGAGAGACAGAACAGAAGAAGATCAGACCGATCGAAACTTCTCTTCTGTCAATCTGCCCTATTCTTCTCTTTCCTAACATACTAAAACCAGAGAGGGAAAATGACGGTGGCAGAAAAGCGAAGGTAGAGCCTGAGAGAAATGAAAAATGAGGGAAAAGGAGGGGAAGGCGAAGATAAGAAAGACAAGAAGGAGGGAGAAGG
>NW_020871355.1:52500-63290 GCF_003789085.1 Penaeus vannamei | reverse complement strand
CTAAAACGAACCACCACTGAACGACTAAATCGACCCCGGACACGTCCCAAAAACGACAGGGACACAAGCAAAACACGACACGGCGCATTCGATCCTAATCCTAAATGAGCCAACAAGACCTCCAATCACGGATTAGCATCTCCCAATCAACTTAGCCCCCGAATCTGAATATGTGACAGCGATTGGCTTTGTGGAAACCCTGACTGAAAAGCAAAAGTAACAATAATAATAATAATAATATGATGATGATGATGATAATAGTAGTAATAATAATAGCAATGATAATGATAACAATAATGATAATAATAATAATAATAATCATAAAACAATGATAATGATATGATAATAATAATAATGAAATTATAATAATAATGATATAATAATAATAATAATGATAATTAAAATACCAATAACAACAACAACAACAAACAACAAACAATATTAATAATAATAAAAAAATAAAAAAAAAAACTTGTTGCACTCGAGATGTCGCAATACATTTCCTAAAGGCAATCCCCACTCGCCGTTGCCCTTCATATTTTACGATGTCATTATCGGCCTTAGAAAGAATAAAAGAGAAGTCTATGCTAATTAACCTTTTAAAACTATCCTCGTTACCGGCGTGTAATATGAACATTTTTTTTTTTAATTCTAAATGATTAAATGGCTTTCTTCCTGAATGGATTAATGTGACACGAGGACCTCTTCGATTTTTTTTTTCTTCGATAATGCTGATTGGGCGCATGAAGCTACGATGGGCGGGGGGTATCCAGACAGTCAGAGATGTCTTGTCATTTTCTTCTTATTTATCCCTCCTTTTCTTCGTCTTCTTTTTTTCCTACCCCTCTTTTATTCTTCTATGTCGTCTAATTCCTGTCCCTATTTCTTTCTTTCGTTCTTCCTTTCTTCTTGTTTTTCTTCTTCTGCTTCTCCTCCTCTTCTTCTTCCTCTTTCCACCTCCTCCTTTGCCTTCCCCATTTCAGCATTTCGCCCTTCTGAATTGGCTTCTCCTTCTCCTCCTCCTCTTCCCTCTTCTTATCCCCTTTCCTCCTCCTTTCTCCCTGCCCTTCATTTCCCTTGCCTCCTCCTCCTCCGCCTCCTCCCCATCTCCCTCCATCACCATAAGGCTAAGCCGGAACTCTCGAACCTTTGACTTCCATAAACATTAATTTCCTGTTGCTTTTCCCGTCGCAGGATCCCCCCTCTTCCCCCCTCCCCCTCCCCCCCTACCCTCCCCTCCCCCACTACCTTCCCTCAACCCCCTACCCTCAACCCCTCCCCCTCCCTCTCAACCCACCCCTCCTTCCCTCACCCCTCCCCCCCATACCTCCCCTCAACCCCCCCCACACCTTCCCCTCAACCCCCCCCTATGCCTTCCTCAACCCCTCCCCCACTACCTTCCCCTCAACCCCTTTCCCCATACACCCCACCCCCCCTGCATGCGAAAGGAGCTCCGGTAATGCAGAGGAAGCGAAAGGAGGGAGAGCCGAGAAGAGGCAGAGGATATTGGAAGCCGTAGGAGGGAGCAAGAGCAGACGAAGACGAAAAAGAAGACGATAATAAAAATCAAGCACAAGGAATAATGATAATGCCAATAATAAAGAGAACAATAATAATAATAATATTAATTACATTGTCTCTACCAGCTTAGGCAATAATAGCAATGGCGAAATAATGATAACGTTAATAAAACAATAACAAGAACAATAGTATTAACAACAACAATTAATGCAAAATAATAACAAAAAATAACAACAATAATAATAATAACGATAACAACAAACCAACACAAGAAAAACAACAAACAACAACAACAACAAAACAAAACAACAACCAGTAAAACAAACAAACAAACAAACGAACGAAGACGCCCCGACCCGAAACGGCGACAAGAAGACACGTTAAAATTTGACACACCCAAAGAAGTGATTAGCTTTATCCGTCCACACATGTCAACCGGTCTTTTTTTTCGTCGCTCATGTCGGTGGGGTGGGGGGGGGAGAGGGAAAAAAAAAAAAAAAAAAATCCCTGCTGATATGACATGTTTTCTTAAAAAGGACACGTCACTCTTTCTCTCTTTTCTTGCGGCGAGAGAGAGAGAGAGAGAGGAGAGAGAGAGAAGAGAGAGAGAGAGAGAGAGAGAGAGAGAGAGAGAGAGAGAGAGAGAGAGAGAGAGAGAGAGAGAGAGAGAGAGAGACGAGAGAGAGAGAGAGATAGATAGATAGATAGAGAGAGATAGAGAGATAGAGAGATAGAGAGATAGAGAGAGAGATAGATAGATAGATAGATAGATAGATAGATAGATAGATAGATAGATAGATAGATAGATAGATAGATAGATAGATAGAGAGAGAGAGATGGGGAACTGATAGGGAGAGAGGGAAGGAGGGGGTAGGGAGATAGGATGGGAAGGAGGGGGTAGGGGAGATAGGGAGGGAAGGGAGGGTAGGGGGATAGGGAGGAAGGGAGGGAAGGAGGGGGAGGGGAGATAGGGAGGGGAGTGGAGGACGTGGGAGGAGGGAGAGGGAGAGGTAGATGAAGGAGGTTGGAATGAGGGAAAGGAGATAGGGAGACAGCAATGAGAAGGTGGGAAGGAAGGAGGCGAGAAAGAGAAGGAAGGAGAGAGAGAGAAAGGGACGGGCCTCTATTTTTCAACAAAACTACAAGAGATTCCACTAAGATACCTAACATCTTCCCGCAGGAGTTACCCTCACGAAGAACATATCTTTCCTGAAAAATAAAGAGACAGGAAGATTAAATTACCCCCCTCCCCCCACCCCAAAAACAGCGACAAGAAATCTTACCCAAAACTCTTAATACAATAAAAATATTTTTTGGCCCACTGTGAGAACAAATAAAAAATGACGCTCCTCTCACCAACAAATCACACCCCACCCTCACCTCCCCTCCCTTCCCCTCCCTCCCCGCACCCCCACACGAAGCTCCTCATGTGAAAAAAGCAATAAATTCTGTTATTCTGAAAAAGTAGGTGCCTGTCTCCCTCCTCCCCCTCTCCCCTCTGAGGGAAGAATTACATTAACCCCCTCCCCGTTCTTGCCCTTTCTCCCCTCCCTTTCATACCCTGCCTCTCCTCTCTGTCCCTGTCCTTCCTCTCTCTCCTCCCCCCCCTCCTCTCCGTCCTTGCCCCCTCCTCTCTCCGACCTTGCCCCCTCCCCTCTCCCCTACCCTCTTCCCCTTCTCCTCCCATCCCTACCCTTCCCTCCCCATCCCTACACCCCACTCCCTCCCCATCCCCTCCCTCTCCCTTCCTCATCCCAACCCCCCCTCTTCCCTACGTCCTCATACCCCCAGCCTCCCCCTCCCTCCCCCTAGCCTGTCCGAGCCGATACAAACAACTCGACGCCAACAATACGTAAGCGTCAATAAGCTACGACACTTGTGTATTGGCGGGTTAGTCCTGGCTGCGTCGGCACGGTCAGCCTCCACGCCCTCGCCCTCCCACCCCCTACCCCCTTCTGATGATAGATATGAATGCATACATGTGGGTGGAGGTACTTACAGACGCACATATACTCATGTAGACACGTGTGCATCTCAAAATGCACATACTTACACACGAGCACTAAAACGCACACACTAATACAGACACACAACATCAGCTCCATACCAAACACAGGCAGGCACCCATATTTACCCACGTTCACACACACACACACACACACACACACACACACACACACACACACACACACACACACACACACACACACACACACACACACACACACACACACACACACACACACGTCCACACACACACACACGTCCACACTCGGACAATGGCACTCTCGGCCCAACAAAAGAGTCGGAATACAGACACAATCACCGCGACGTCAAACCATGATAGGCCGTCCCGCTCCGGCCCGACCCGCACCCCGTGGCACTGTCGACATCGTTACCGTGCCACTCTCCCCCCCCCCCCCCCTCCCCCCTCCCCTCCCTCCTAAAAGCATCTGGCACTCCCATTCTCCTTTCCTCTGGCACTGATTAGGATTCGGTCTCGGGATTTGGGAGGCGGAGTCACGGCCTGTCACCAACGGGCCACTGGAGTCACACACACCCTGAGAGAGAGGAGAGGCCGGAGGGTGGGAAGTAGGAGGGGGGGGAGAGTCTGGAAAGAGGGCGATAGGGAGAAGGGAGGGGAGAGGGAGAGAGAGAATCTGGAAGGGGAAGGGAGGGAAGAAGGAGAGAGAATTAGGAAAGGGGGGGAGGAGAGGAAAGAAGGGAGAAAATCTGGGATAATGACGGGAGAGAGAAGAGAGGAAGAAGAGGGAGAAAGAGAACCTGGAAGGGGCGGGAGGAAGGACATGGAATCACTCCCTCCACCCTCCCCCCCTCCCCCCCCCAACCTCTCCCTCCCGGCACACAAACCCTTACCCTCTTCCACAACGACACGACTTCCCTCCCGCCCCTCACTGCCCTCCACCCTCTCCACCCCTTGGCCCCCTTTCCCAATGGCGGAGAGGGGTTGGCGCCCTTGCCTCGCGGGTTAACACTACCCCTTAGCCTGACCACTCCTCCTGTGCCATTATCTCCCCAGGAGAGGCACCATTTTCCTTCCCGTTGCTCGGACCGTTCCTGCTCTTGGCGGAAGGTTGCGAATGCTGAGAGATAAAGAGGGAAAGGAAGGAGGGAAGGATGGAGGGATGGAGGGGAGAACAAGGGAGGGATGGATAAAGGGAAGGAAGAAGATCAGTCAGAATGGAAGAAAGAAAGGAGTAAATAGGGAGAGAGGAGGAAGGGATGGAAGGAGGAGAGCAAGGAGATAAAGAGAAAGCATAAAGAGAAAATATCGTATGCATGTGTGCACTAGAAAGTTGTGCATGACAGACAGCTAATGCTGCTTGCCCCCCCCCCCAAAAAAAATACATATCCCCAATTAAGATTACAAAAAAAAAAATTTCACCCCTCCCCGTTACCTCCCCCCCCTGTTATTAAACACCCCATTATCCGCGACCAGAACCGCGCGAGACAGTAAAAAGATGTTACCTCAGCGACAAATGAAGGAGATGTCTCAATGCAACATGCAAAAAAAAAAAGAAAAAAAAAAAAAGAAAAACAGAAAAAAAGAAAAAAAGAAAAAAAAAAAACAGAAAAAAAAGAAAAAAGAAAAAAAAGAAAAAAAAAAAAAAAAAAAAAACTCATAAAATCTTCAATCACAACGATACCTTCCAGTTCCTCTTCCCGTTCTCATCATCAAGAGCCTCGAAAAGAGTTAACAGAAATGCAAACGCAACAAGGCGGCGACAGGACGCGTGATTCCCCGGAGGCCAATCCCCCCCCCCCCCCGCAATTGCCTGCGCCGAGACCGTTCCGCAATCATCACATCAACGTCAATCTTTGGGCTTCCTCTAATTTCCTTTAATTCATCTCCGTCTAGATACTTCCGCCTTCTCTTTCCCTCTCCTTCCCTCCCTCCCTCCCATTCATCCCATTTCTCCCTCCGCTTCTCCCCCCTCCCCTCCCATCCCCTCCTTCCTCCATACCGACAAGAATCATCTCCGTCTATATACTTCCGCCTTCTCCTTCCTCTCCTTCCCTCCCTCCCTCCTATCCATTTCTCCCTCCGCTTCTCCCCCTTCCCCTCCCAACCCCTCCTTCCTCTATGCGCCACAAGAATCATCTCCATCTATATACTTCCGCTTCTTTCCCTTCCTCCCTCCTCCCGTTTATCCCATTTCTCCCTCCACTTCTCCCCTCCCCTCCCACCCCCCTCCTTTCCATGCCGACAAGAATCATCTCCGTCTAGATACTTCCGCCTTCTCCTTTCCTCTCCTTCCTCCCTCCCGTTTATCCCATTTCTCCCTCCGCCTCCCCTCCGTCCATCGACATCACCCTCCCTCCTCCTCTCCCTCCATCCGTGCCGAAGAATCATCTCCGTCTATATAGAAATCTCTTCCTCCATGCCTAGATCACTTCCGCCTTCTTCTTCCTCTCCTCCTCCACTCCCGTTTATCCCTTCTCCCTCCACTTCCCCTTCCCTCCCCCCCTCCTCCGTGCCGACAAGAACTGCCAAGTCGGTCCCGAACGCCGCCACTTCCGCGCCGACTCGCCGATGCCACACACGAAACACACACACACACACATCGACACTTCAAACAACACTCACACAACGTGCCTGCGCTCCCTTCAGGTGAAATTGGGATAAAAAAAAAAATAATAATAAAAAAATAAATAAAAAATAAAAAATAAAAAATAAAAAAAATAAAATAAATAAAAAATAAATAAAAAAAATAAAAAATAAATAAAATAAAAAAAAAAAAATAAAATAAATAAATAAATAAATAAATAAAAAACGCGGCGGACCGGCGATCGCGGCTGCCCGAAAAGCGGTCATGACCTCGCGACCCCCCCCCCCAACAGATAGCGATTACTATAAACCTTGCTTAAGTTCTTTGTTTAACAATGATGAAAAATAAATAGATAAATAAACTGTTTGGACTAATATTAATAATAATATATTAATAATAATATTTATTAATGATATATCAATAAAAGTGTTTGTATTGGTTCCTATCTATACAGTAAATATATATCCCACATGATGGATATAATCAAATAAATATATTCATTTTTTTCTACATGAGCTTAAATAATGATCTTTTTTTTTAATTCTCGCTGTATGTAGTTTTGTTTACATGTTCCGTGATTGGCCGAAGGAACCTAAAAGATTATGTATGGCGCTCGCTGATTGGTGGAATTGCTTTACTAGAGCCCTCTGTTGGCCGCCATTAGAATGAGTCGATTTACGATTGTAACTCAACACACCCAAATTACCATTTCTTCGTGAATACCACTTTGCCATCACTGGTAAATGCAATCGTAAATGACCGCCGGCAAATGCGTTACGATCGTATGTTAGTGAATCCGGCCCCAGGTTACGAGCGCTCCTTAGTGCATCGGTTTTGGTTTCGCCGCCGCATTTCTTCGCGGCACATTATAAATATAAAATACATATAAACATAAATGTAAATATATATATATACATAAATATAAATATATATATATAAATATAAATATATAAATATATATAAATAAAATATAATATTCATATATGCATACACACACACACGCACACACACACACATATATATATATATATATATATATATATATATATATATAGTTCGAGCTTTGATCCCTTTGGGGACGCCTTGGGCTACCTACTTATGGGGCCAGGTGAGTGGGACGAAAATGAACATTTTCATATTTATATATGTATATATATCTATATATGCATATAAATATCTATATGTATATAAATATATATATATAAATATATATCTATATAATACATATAGCTATATACATATATATATTACATATAATGTACACGAACACGTGCATGTAAATGTATTTTTACATACATATACATATACATACATACATATATATATATATATATATATATATATATATATATATATATATATAAGAGAGATAGATGCAGATATAGATATAGATAGAGAGATACAAATACATATATACATACATAAACATATCGCGCGTGCTGGCGCTTGTGCGTGTCAACAAGGACGTAATTACGAGTCCTTATCTATTTCCGCCCCCGACGCCAAGTGTAATCCAACGATCACCTGGACGATTTCCCAGCGGAGTCTGCTGCCACGGCAACGCTGCAAAAGCACAACAAAGCCGACGAAACACAAGGAGGCCGAGAGCAAACAAATGAACGCGGGGCAGAGGCACCAAGCAGCCAAGCAAGCAAGCAGCCAGCCAGCAATTTCGCGAACAAGCAAGGGCAAAAAGCGAAATATAAAGCATTATTATTTCTTCCCCCTTTCCCCCTTCCCCTTTCTCCCCCCCCCCGAGTCTTCCCCCCCCCCCCGCAAAGACCACCTGCGTGAGGACCGTAATGCCGGACGCACTCACGCCGCTCCATCATCGCGACGTGAGGGGAAAAAGTGGGGGAACGGGGGGGGGGCAGGGAGAGAGAGGGAAAAGGAGGGAGAGGAAGAGGAGGAGGGAGAGGGAGGGGAGAGAGAGGAAGAGGAGAGAGGAGGAAGAGGAGAAGGAGAAAGAGAAAGGAGAGAGAGAGAGAAGAAAAAAGAGCGAAGAGAAAAGAGAAAGGCGCAAGAGAACGAGAGAAAGAGAAAGACGGAAACGAGAGAAAAAAGAGACAGAAACAGAAAGAAGAAATCCGAGAAACGCAAGAGAGAGAAAGGGGAGAGACGAACCATAGAAAGAGAGACGAACGGAGAGAAGCAGATAAATCACGAAAGGGTTCAAGCAGGAGACATCAGTCGACGTGTCTGCCAGCCAGCAACCACAACAATGGCCCCATCCTATCGACTCCCAATACTTTTCCACCTCGCCGCCACCTCCGCCCTCCCCCCCAACCCCTTCCCTTCCTCCTTATCTAATTCCCCTCCCATCCCCTCCTCTCATCACCCCCCTCCCCCTCACCCCATCTCTTCCACTTCCTCCTTGTCTCATCCCCCCCCCTCCTCCTCCCCTCCTCCTTATCCCCCTCCCCCATCCCTTGTCCCCTACAACACCCACCCATCCTCCTTACCCTTTCCACCACCCACCTTCTTACCCCCTACCCCCACCATCCCGACCCACTCCCTCCCCATCCCCAACCCCACCAACTTCCTCCCCCAACCTTGTTCAACTCATCCTCATCCACATCATCCTTCACATTCCTTCCCCAATTCCTTATCACCACCATTCTCCCTCCCACTCCCCCCGCTAATCAATGCCTCCTCCTTACCCAACTCCCTCCCGTCCTCTCCTCTCCTTCCCATCCTTCTTTTCCCCATCCCTCCGCCCTATTCCCTCCTCCCCCTCCTTCTTAGCTCCATCCCCTCCCCCCCTTAACCTCCCCCATCCCTCCCTCCCTCCCCCATCTCCTTCCCCAACGCCGAATACCCCCCCCCCCCCCCAGCGTCTTGTGCCAGGAAGGAGCCACGGCGTGCCTCCCCGAATGCAGGTTTTCACGCTCGCTCGCACGCCCGTATGGGAGGAATCTCGAGATCTGGCCTCCTTCGCCTCTGTCTGTCTGCCTGTACCTCTGTCTGTTTGACTGACTGTCTGTCTGTCTACCTATTCATCTATCTCTGTCTGTCTGTCTCTCTGTTTGTCTGCCTGTCTATGTATTATATGTTATGATGGATGGATGGATGGAAGGATGATGGATGGATGGATGGATGAATGTATGTACGTATGTGTCTCTCGCTTCCTCGATTCCTTGTTTATTCACTTATTGATTCATTCCCTCATATATCAATGACTGTCTCCGTCAGTCTCTGTTTTCGCAAGCAAGCAAGCGCGTGTCTCTCTCTCTCTCTCTCTTTTTCACTCATTCACTTACACACTCACTTTTCTTCTCCCTCTCCCTCTCCTCCCCTCTCCCGTACCTCCCCTTCTCTGACCCTCTTCCCATACCATCCCCTAACCCACCTACCCCCCACCCTTTCCCACTCCCTATCCCTCTTCCTCCCTCAACGTCAACGTACCTGTAGTTTTTTTCCCTTTCTCTCTCTACCCATTCTAAAAAAAAAAAAAAAAAAAAAAAAAAGAGAGAGAGAAAGAAAAAGAAAAAGAAAAGAAAAAGAAAAAAAAGAAAAAAAGAAAAAGAAAAAAGAAAAATAAAAAAAAGAAAGAGAGAGAAAAAAACGGATTCTTGACTCGACACCCGAAGACGTATACACGTACTCGGTATTTCTTGATATACTTTGACGTGTATTTTCGTCGTCCTCGCCGACCGTCCGAGAGGCATTTCCTACGATTTTATGTCCAGAAATAGGGATTAAAACGTTTCCTTTCTATGAAATTCGTTTGCGTTTTATTTAACTGCAACTACATAGGGTAATCGTTATGGTAACACCTGCACGCACGCTTTCACACATTCCAAGTTTATATACACAACAAACACAAACAAAACAACAAATACACATACACACAAACATTAATATATATATATATATATATATATATATATATATATATATAATATATATATATGTATATATGTATATGTGTGTGTGTGTGTGTGTGTGTTGTGTGTAGTGTGTGTGTGTGTGTGTGTGTGTTGTGTGTGTATATGTTATAATGTATGTTGTATGTATGTATGTATGTATGTATGTATGTATGTATATGTATGTATAATGTTATTTATGCATGTTATATATATGTATATAATATGTATATGTTATGTATATAATGTATATATGTATGTATAGTATGTATTGTATGATATATATGTATAGTAGTGTATGTATGTATGTATGTAATGTATGTATGTATGTATGTATGTGTGTGTGTGTATGTGTGTATGTGTGTATGTGTGTATGTATGTATGTATGTATGTATGTATGTATGTGTGGCATATATATATATATATATATATATAAATATATATATATATATATATATATATATTATATACATACATATATATATACATACATATATATATACACACATAATCCCTTCCTCCCAACCGAGCGTCTTCCGCCGCCGCTCGCTGGCTTTCATCTCCTCCCGGCGCCCAGCTGCGTCTCCCGCAGGAGTGAGTCACAGCAGGCGGAAGGACTCTCGTGACCTGGATCCGAATCACCCCCACATGAACACGGGGGACCTTGGTAAATGACCTTTTTAAAATTGCTTTTGCTCTTACAGGTCTGCAGGATTCCAGTTGCTGCTGCTGCTGTGTTTCTTTTTGTTATCACTATTGTTGTTGCTGTTTTTTGTTGTTATTGTTGATGTCATAATAATAATAATAACTAATAAACAATAATAATAATGAT
>NW_020871355.1:32500-47500 GCF_003789085.1 Penaeus vannamei | reverse complement strand
AGAGAGAGGGAGAGAGAGAGAGATGAGAGGAGAGAGAGAGAGAGAGAGAGATGAGAGAAAGAGAAGAGAGAGAGAGAGAGAGAGAGAGAAAGAGAGAGAGAGAGGAGAGAGGCAAGTCAGACAAAGAGAGAGCAAGACAGAAAAAAGAGCCCAAGATAAAGAAAAAGAGCAAGAGAACGAGAAAACAAAGACCAAGAGAGCGAGAGAGAGAGAGAGAGAGAGAGCGCCCCAGCAAGAGAGAAAGAGCGAACGACTTGTGCGAGCGACGTCGTGTGCCTGCGCCCGAGTGCCTGAGTGCCAGAGTGCCTGAGAGTGCCTCCGAGTGTCTCCTTCCACACGACCTACTCACCAACACCCTTTGAAGAAGTTGTTGAGTCCTCACCTGAAAAAGATAAGAAGAAAACTGTCAGAGAACAATAGGGCTAAAATCCCACAGACATTACTTGAACAATATCAACAATGTACCAGATAATGTAAAATATTAATAATCATTGTCGTTAGTAGTAGTAGTAGTGATAATAGAAATGGTAATCATAATGGTAATAATAATAATGATGATGATGATGATAATAAGTTATAATAATAATAATTACAAAAACAACACTAATGATTACAAAAGAACAAGAATATTAACTACAAAAACAATAACACAATTAACAATAGCAATAGTAATAATAAAAATAATAACAGCAACGATAATAATAGTAATAACAACAACTATCACAGAAATGCTAACGATCAACAATACAATTAACAATAAATGACGATAACGATGCCACAAAATCCCCAGAAAAAGCGAAGAAAAGCGAAGACCGAAAGACCAAAAAAAAGAAGAAAAAAAGGGGTGGGGGGGGGGCGGGGGAGGGAGACCGAAACTGCATCGCCGAATCTTCACATTGCGAGACCAAATGCCCCCCCCCCCTCCCACCCCTCTTCCTCACTCCCCCTCCCCACCTTGACTTTCTTTCTCTCCTCAGATCTCCCGCCCCGCTTCCCCCCTCCATCTCCCCCCCCTTCCCCCTCCTGCCCCCTTCGATAAATAACCTTAACAAGCCTTTGACAAAGTTTTCGGGGTGGCGATAGTGGGGGGTAGGGGTAGGAGGGGTAGTGGGAGATTAGGGGGGGGATGGCAGGGGGTAAGAGAAGGGGAGGGGAAGGGTAGAGGAAGGGAAGGGGTGAGGGAGGAGGATGGGAGGGGAGAGAGGGGAAGGGGAGGGAGAAGGGGTAAGGAGAGGGGTTGGGGGAGGATGAGGGGAGGGAGGGAGGGGTTCCGGGCGGGGGTGACAACGCGTGCATGTACAAGTGTGGCGGTCAAAGGCTCGACAAATGAAAGGAGGGGGGGGGGGAGGCAGGACGCCGCTGATGGCAGGGAGATAGGAGTTGACCGGGGGGGGGGGGGGGAGGGAAGAAAGGATCAGAAAGCCAAGATGAAGGAATAGAAAGAAGCGAAGGAGGTGGGGAGGGGGAGGGAGGGTTGGGTGGCAGGATCCTTCCCTCCCTCTCTCTCTCTCTCCCCCCCCACACAGTCCTCCCCCCCCTGTACCCCCTACCCCCGGGGCTCTCGACGCACAAAAGTCGCGGCCAAACTATCTCTTCTCTCTGGACTTGCTCACAAAAATGACAAACTACCCGCGACGCCCACAAAAGAAGTGGCAAACTCGGTCGCCGTCACAAAGGAAGGGCGCGAGGTGGAGGCACTCAAGTTAGCGCGGCCGCCTCCTCCTCCGCCTCCTCCTCCTCCTCCTCTTCCTCCTCTTCCTCGTCTTCTCTTCCCCACCTTCTCCTCCTCCTCCTCCTCCTCTTCCTCTTCCTCGTTTTCCTCCTCCACCTTCTCCTTCTCCTTCTTCTTCATTTCTTCTCCTCTCTCCTCTTTTCTTTCTCTCTCTCTCTCTCTCTCTCTCTCTCTCTCTCTCTCTTTTATCTTCTTTCTATCTTTTTTCGTTTAATTTTTTTCATCATCTTTTTTCTGTCCCTGTCCTTTTCTCCTTCATCACCTCCTCCATCTCCCTCTCTTTCTTCTTTTGCATCTTCCTGTTTCTCCCACACTCTTCCTCTTTCTCCTTCCCTTCTCTGCACTCAATTCCAGGTTCCTTTTATTCCGATGGCCTCTCTTGATTGGTTATCCGTTTCTCTCCATCTCCCTCCATTATCCTTCACCCTCTTCCCACATAATTATCACTTCCCGCTTTTCTCTCTTTATTACAATTTTCCCCCTCTTGTCATTTACACTTTTCTTGTCTCATCATCATTTTCCATTTTTCTCACTCTTTATTCTATTTTCTCGCCCATTTCCTACCTTTCCTTCGTTCGCAGCATAGGCCTACCTTCGCCTACGCCCACCGCCCGCTTCCCACGCCCACAAACCGCCCATCTAAATCACCCGCACCACGCCCACGCCCATAACACGTCTTGATATACACACCCTCCTCCCGCCCACATGCACAAAAGACCACCCACCCTTTACCTTCCTCCCTCCTCCCTTCCTCCCCTTCCCGCCCGCACGCCCGCCAGGAACAAACACCTCCCCTCCCCCCTTTTCCCCCCTTCCCCCCCTCCCCCTCCTCTCGTTAAATCACCGAAATCCAAAAAACAACTGAAAAGCCTCTCGCCTTTGACAATTAATTCGCTGGAATCATCAGTTTTTATCGTATTTTTATATATCTCTTTTTTTTCCCGTGACAATCGCCCGACAACGCCCGCGCCGCGTCAACATGTCTAACCCAATTACGCCCCGCAATATCATCACCAAAAAAAACAAAAACAAAAAGAAGAAGAAAAAAAAGGGAAGAAAAAAATATATATAATAATATATTCCTCTCGACAATGGTTTGCTAGGGAGAGGAGGGGGGGGGGGGTAATAGAGTCTAAACACACCTAAATAAATTCGATCCGATAGAGAGAGGGGGAGAGGGTACGGAGGGGAGGGGAAAAAAAGAGAGAGGGAAGGAGGGAGAGGGGAGAAGAGGGGACGGGGGGAGGGGAGAAGGGACGGGTGGGGAGAGGAGAGGAAGAGACAGAGAAAATAGGGAGAGAGGAGAAGAGGGGACGGGAAGGGGAGAAGAGGGAGGGATGGGGGAGGGGAGAAGAGGGGACGGATGAAGAAAGGAGAGGGAGAGAGGAGAAGAGGGGGAAGAGAGAGAAGGAAGGGGAGGGGAGATGGAAGAAGATGGGACGGAGAGGGAATGGGAGAGAGAGGGGAGAGGAGGGGAAGAATGGAAGGGATTTGAGTGAATCTAAATATTTATCTACAACATACACATTACAATACGAGGCAAAACAGACATGAAGCAAAAAATTTAAAATAATCATACAAAAACATATCAAAAATAAAATAAAACAAAGAACGGATAATGATACAAAGGTAATTAAATAAAAAAAAAAATAAATAAAATAACTCCGAAGAATGATCTACAACACACCAAAGAAGAGGGGAAGAGGAGGGGAGAAGAGAGGGGAAAGAGAGGACATAGGAAAGGAAGGAAGAGGGGAGATGAGGAGAAAGGTAAGACGTTGGGTAAGGAAGGAAAGGAGAGCGGAGGGGTTTGGGAAAGGGGAGACACAGAGGGGAAAAAAGAGAATGGAGGGATTTGGAATGGAAAAGAGGTGAGGGAGAGGGAGAGGGAAAAATAATTCGTAAGGAGGGAAGGGGAAGAGGGAGGTAAGGGAGGGGAGGGGAAGGAGAGGGAAAAAGAATTCGTAGGGGAGGGAAGAGGAAGACGGAAGAGAGGGAAGGAGAGGAGAGGGGAAAGAATCCACAGTAGAGGGGAGAGGAAGAGGAAAACAGAGGGGAGGGGAAGGGAAAGACAGAGAATAGGCGAGAGAGAATACACAGGAGAAGAGAGGAGGGAGGAAAGAGAAGACACAGGATAGGAGGGGGAAGGGAGGGGAGGAGGGGGCGAGAGGAGATAGGCAGTGAGGGGAATTAACACCAACTCGGGCTAATCTGCATAATTAAAAGAGTAAGCACACGACCCGACCGGGAACAAGCGCTTGAGGGATCGTCGTCATGCTCTTGCAAACAACCCGAAATATTAGCTTTTGGCTGGAAGAAAAACTCTCATTCTCTCTCTCTTGTTCTTGTCTTTTCGTTCTTCTTCTCGTTCTCTCTCTCTTATTCTCTCGCTCCCTTGCTCTCTCTCTCTCTCTCTCTCTCTCTCTCTCTCTCTCTCTCTCTCTCATCTCTCTCTCTCTCTCTCTCTCTCTCTTTCACTCACACACTCATGCTCTCACTCTCCTCTCACTCTCGCTCTCACTCTCACTCACTCACTCTCACTTCACCTCACTCACACGTACACGCTCACTCACGCTCACGCTCTCGCTCTCACTCTCACTTTCACTCTCACTCTCACTTTCACTCTCACTTTCACTCTCACTTTCACTCTCACTTTCACTCTCACTCACACGTACACTCTCACTCACACCCACACCCACATACTCACTCACCATCACTTTTTTTTCTTCTTTTTCATTTGTTCTGACGTTCAATTGCAGGATATAAACCAAGTTGCAATATCCATCCGTGCATATGTGCATGTTCGCTTTTTTCTCTGTCTCTTTCGTTTGACATTACCATTTTCGTTAAATAAACTGGCTTCCATTGTAAATTACAAGCAGAATCTATCACGAAACTCGTTTACGCCGCGAATATTCAAGCACAGCAGATACCTCTCTCGCACGATCAACTTTATGCCATGTAGGTCAGCTTATCATTTCAAAACATCATAATAAAAACCATTTCCTAATACCTTAATATCAAAAACTTACTAAGCAAGATTTCTTTCCATCCAATTCCCTCAAACACCTTATCAACACAACGAAAAAAAAAAGTTATTATCAACATCCTTAAAAATCTCAACACTGCGCCAGCAAGAAGGCGATCAAATTTTCAAAAAAAAGAAAAAGGCAAAATCAAGCAGAACGAAGTTTCAGGTTATCCGGTTGGCAACATCCGGCAACCAATCACATTCGAAGAAAAGTTAATGAAAAGTCCATAAAACAGCGATCTCACAATCAGATTCGACCCAATCAAGCGTTGATGAACCTCCTGCTGCTGTCAGCCCGCCGTCAGCCGCTGTCAGAGCTCGTCAGCGCGCTCGCGTGCCGGGCCCTAACGCGGTGCTCGGCCCCAATTACTCGTTCTAACAAACAATCATCAAAGGTTAATTAACTGTGCCGGATGGCGGCGACGCGTCAAAGATCTTAATGAAAGAGCCTTAATCATCGGCCGCCAAATATAAACAGTTCAAATAAAGCCAAGAGGCGCAAAAACGCGGCCCATAACCAGGCGAGCGCCGGCGCCCGCGTGGATGCACCTGCGACGGCCGGAATATCCGCGGACGATCGCACCGCCACTGTCCCTTCTTTCACGGGCCGCAATCGGGGCGGAACGGCCGACGCGCGCCGCTTACCGTAAAGAACTCCCGCCGGCGACGCCTCATCTGCGCCCGGGAGTGTCGCCACCGCGGACAGCACTGATCGTCCCACATAGACGCAACTTCTTTAAAAATATGCTCCTCCTCGCCCCCTTCTCCCCCCTCCCCCACCATCACCTCCACCCATTCCCACCCCCCCCACGACGGATAAAAATTAAGGCGAGTTAAAGAGACATAAACAGCTTCTTTGACCCGCGCTCGATATATAATCTCCATAACCATAATTCTATCGAGGGAGAGAGAGAGAGAGAGAGAGACAAACGCGTGGCGGGAAAGCGATAAACAACACAGCTGTTACGGGCTCATCCCCCTCCCCCCCTTCCCTCGTTATCCCCTCCCCCTGCTCCTCTCCCTCCCTCGTTATCCCCCTCCTCCTCCCCTCCCTCTCCCCCTTCCCCCCCATGGCAGAACACCGGACGCAGGTTTAATTCCGGCCGCCATAATTTTCCTCTCTCCTTTAATTCTTTCATCCTTCAATCGCGCGCCGAAGATGAGATGGGGAGAGCCGTCTAATAAATATATGTGTGCCCGAGTTCGCGCCAACCTGAATGCGGTTTGCAACAAAGGGGCGGGAGATGTAGGCTTATATTGTTTTCCCTCTCTCGCTCTCTCTCTCTCTCTCTCTCTCTCTTCTCTCTCTCTCTCTCCTCTCTCTCTCTCTCTCTCTCTCTCTCTCTCTCTCTCTCTCTCTCTCTCTCTCTCTCTCTCTCTCTCCCTTATCTCTCTCTCTCTCCCCTTATCTCTCTATCTCAAATAAACGACTAAACAGCCACAGATATAACTCCCCTGCCGTAGCACCCAACACCCGTACACACACAATGCTCGGTGATCCACGTCACTCTTCACTACTATCTCTCGCTATCCCCCCCCCTCGCCCCCACTCACCACCTTCACCTAACCATCGCCTCCTTCTCTTTCCCTTCTTCCCTTCTTCCCTCCCTTCCTCCATCCATCCTTTCACCTCTTCCCTCCTCCCACATCCTGCCTCCCTCCTTCGCTCTTCTCCCCCCCTCTTTCTTACCCTCTCACACCATCCATCTCCCTTCCCACCTCTTCCTCTATCCGTCTCCCCTCCCTCCCTCCCCTCCCTAGTCCCCACCATCTCCCCCTTCCCTCCCCACCATCCCTTCCCCCTCTCCCCTCTCCCACCACCCCTCCTCCCCTCCCCTCCCATCCCCTCCCCTCCCCTCCACCCCCACCCCCTCCTATCGCCTCGCCCGCTCCAGCCAACGGGGGTTGTTTACTCAGGCGTTGACGAGGCTCGGCCGCAACAACGCACACAATACAATGCAAGCAAGCAACTACACTGCAGGCCACAATAGCCCGGCTGCCGGCCCCCCAATGTCTATAATCTTCGCGCCCGCTGGCTCTTCCTTGGGCCGGGGGGGGGGGGGAGAGAGAAAGGAGGAGGGGAGGGGGAGGAGGAGAGGAGAGAGAGGGAAGAGGAGGAGAGGAGAAGGGAGAAGGAGAGGAGAGGAGAGGCGGGGGAGGGAAAGGGAGGTTGGTGAGGGAGAGGGAAAGGGAGGTTGGGAGGGAGAGGGGGGGAGGGTGAGGTGAGGGAGGGGGAGGGAAAGAAAAATGGAGGAGTGGGAGAGTGAGGGGAAAGGGGATAGTAGGAGGGCGAGGTGAGAGAGGGGGAGGAGGAGGATAGGAATGGGATGGAAGAGAATGGAAAAGAGGATGGGAGAAGTGGGAAGGAGGATGGACGAAGGGATGGGGTAGAGAAGAAGGCAGGAGGAGGAGGAGAAGACAAGACAATGACAACTAACATCACATCATCATAATTTCGACAAACAAGTGATGATACACATCCTAAACACAATCTTCATTAGTATAGTATCAATACATCCGTCTCATTACCGCCGTCGTGATTAATGGTGCTATCATTACTATTACTATTATTATTACCATTACTATCATAATTAGTATCAATTGTCATATAACGACCATCGGTCATATCTTTTTGTCATATTACGATCATCGCCGAAAAAAGTTATGCAATCGGTCATATCTTTGTGTATTCATGAACATGATAACCTATTACTTTCAATACTTTTATTGCAAATCAACGACGATGATTAATATCATTACTATCATAATTATCATCATCATCATCATGGTTTATTAATACTATAGCAATAACTTTCATCATCACCATTATCATTATCACATCATCATAACGGTCGCACCCATCCAAACTGTCACCATTACCATCATCATCATCGTCATCATCATCGTCACCATTGCCATCATCACCATCATCCAAACAAAATCCAAAAGGACGTGGAAATCCGAGGTCATGAGGGGGGCGGGGGGAAATAGGGGGGGGGGCAAAAGCGAAAAGGAAGCAAAGTTGCCGTTAAGACTTGCCATTAAGATAAGGCGAGGGCGGAAGAGAGAGAGAGGAGAATAAAAGGGGGACAAAGGGAGGGAGAGGGGAAACAAAGAATGAAGGACAAGAACAAAGAGGAGGAGGAGGAGGAGAAGAAAATGATGAAGAAGAAGAAGGAAGAGGAGGAAGGGGAAAGTGGGCAGAAAGAGGAGAGAGGAAGAAAAAAGGATAAAAGAGAGGGGGTATGAAGTAAGGAAAAGAAATGAGGAAGGATGAAGAAGTAAAAGAGAAATGACAGAAAGAAGAGAAGGGAAGTCAAGAAAAAAAACATAGGGGAGGTAAAGGAAGGAAGAGAAGGGGGGAAAGGAAGAAGGAAGTAGAGAGACGAAGGTATAAGATAAGGGGAGAGGAAATGTAAAAAGAGGAAGGGAGTGGATGGCGACCAGGAGAAGGCGACGGAGGGAAAAGAAAAAAGTGAGAAATGAAACAGAAAAAAGGACAAACGAAAGGCCAAAGGAAAAACAGCTAAAGAGAAGAGGAAAGGAAGGAAGAAAAGGGTCGGAAGGGGCGAGAAAAGGAAATAGCAAAAGAGACAAATGAAAGGCTGAAGAAAAAGCAGCTAAAGGGAGAAGGAAAAACAGCTAAAGGAAGGAGGAAAGGGGGGGGGGGGAGAGCCGGAGTCCAGAGGAAACAAGCCTCCGCTACTAACTGCTTTGGGAGATTAGAAAAACCAACAAGATAGCCTAATTAGCAGCGATAATTACCCATTCTAATCACCCCAAATGCCTCCGAAGCTTCTAGAAATGCCCCGAGGATGTTTCTCTGGTCGGAAGACACGCAGAAATGACGGGGCGGGGGGGGGGGGATGAGAGAGGGAAGAGGGGAAGAGGTTAGAGAGAGAGAGAGAGAGAGAGAGAGAGAGAGAGAGAAGAGAGAGAGAGAGAGAGAGAGAGAGAGAGAGAGAGAGAGAGAGAGAGAGAGAGAGAGAGAGAGAGAGGAGAGGGAGGGGGAGAAGGGGAAGAGGAGGGAAAGACAATGAAGGGGGAATGGGGAGAAAAAGAGAGAGAGAAGACAAGAGAGAGAGAGAAGAGAGAGAGAGAGAGAGAGAGAGAGAGAGAGAGAGAGAGAGAGAGAGAGAGAGAGAGAGAGAGAGAGAGAGAGAGAGAGAGAGAGAGAGAAAGAGACCGAGAGACAGAGAAAGAGAAGAGAAAGAGAAAGAGAAAGAGACCGACAGAGAGGAGAGAGAGAGGGGGGGGGGGTGAGCCACAATCACCAGGCCGTTGAGTCATCAAGTTAAATTAGCAATTAACAGGTATTCCCCAAAAAGCACGAGCGGGCGCCATGAGGCTTCCCAAAGTTTCCCTTTACTGTCCCCAAGCAATGCTAAAGAGGCTGAACGTGTTTGTTCTATCAAATGAAAGAGTATCAAAGCACACTCGGCATTAACATATATGTACAGTGACTGAGTGAGCGAGCGAGCGAGAAAGAGTGTGTGTGTGTAAGGGGGTGGGGTAAGTGGTTTACGTGTGTGTGTGTGTGTGTAAGGGGGTGGGGTAAGTGGGTTTACGTGTGTGTGTGTGTGTGCGTGTTCGAGCGTATGCGTATGTCTCTACAAAATTTCCTCTCTCGTTTTTTTTTTTTCTCTCTCTCTCTAGAACGCTCTCTCTTTCTTCCCGAATCTCCCAACATAAACACACAGCGCGACAGAAAATAGAGAAAACAAACCGCATTCTCCCGCGGCTTCCAACCCCCCGACGTGTTATGGCTACGTCGCTGACCCGGGCGTCGACCTCAGCGACAAACACCGCCCATGTTATCACTCATCAGCTGACTCGGGTGAATACTGCCCCCGCGGGATTATTTTTTTTTTGTTTACATCCTAATATTGCATCATCTCTGCAATATCCCCACGATGCATGTCTCGTAATATCTCTTGATTTATATCTATATATTTCGCTTTTCATGATCTAGTCATATAATCTAACATAGTATCTAATATCTCTCTTTAACATAAGGAAATCTTTTAGTCTCGTTACCAAGGTGATTTAGTCATCTATGAATATATAGATGTATTAAACGATAGGGATAGACAGACAGATAAATGAAGGGAAAGGAGTTAATGAGAATGAGAATGAGAATGAGAATGAGAATGAGAAAGAGAGAGAGAGAGAGAAAGAATGAGAATGAGAATGAGAATGAGAATGGGAATGAGAATGGGAATGAGAAAGAGAGAGAGAGAGAGAGAGAGAGAGAGAGAGAGAGAGAGAGAGAGAGAGAGAGAGAGAGAGAGAGAGAGAGAGAGAGAGAGAGAGAGAGAATTGAGAATCCAACTGCATGAAAGCGAAGAAAGAATGAAAGAAATGGGAAATTAAAAGTAAAATAACGAAGACCCAATCTAACTTAGGAAGAGAAAGTTTTTTTTTTTCTTTCTTTCTTTTTCCTTCCATTCTCTTGCGTTCTCAGACAGTTGAGGTGAGTTTCCAGCTGCCTTTATCTTTCCAACCTTTTCTTTATTCACATATTCGCCTCCATTTTTGACTTCCCGACTCCCCTCCCCCCGAAAAAAGGCAATTTTAGCCACTTTCTGTATCTCGTGTACACAGTCAGGAATACAAACACAGGCGGAGTATGTTCTACTATAATAACACACACACACACACACACACACACACACACACACACACACACACACACACACACACAAACGATAATATTTACCTAATAAATAATTGATGATGATGATGTAAAGACGATGACGACGAAGACGATGAAGATGACGACGACAATGATGACGATGACGATAACAATAACAATAAGAACAATAACAACGACGACAGCAACAGCAGCAAGAATGCGAACAAGAGGAAGAAACAAAAACAAGTCGAATATTGAAACTAAACGCACAGCTGATGAGAAGGGACGACAAAAAGCAAGGGAGGAGAGCCCGGAGAGATGGAGAAGGGAATAAAAAGGAAGATGAAAAGAGAGGGATTATGAGAGAAAAAATGAGGATGACGGGTGAAGTGGGAGGCAGCCTCGGATGAGAAATGAGGAGGGAGGGGGGGGTAAGTGAAGGGAGGGAAGGGGAGAGGAAGGGAGGGAAAGGGAGAGGAAGGGAGGAAGGGAGAGGAAAGGGAGGGAAGGGGAGAAGGGAGGGGAGAGGAAAGGGAGGGAAGGGGAGAGGAAGGGAGGGAAGGGAGGAAGGGAAGGAGGAAGGGAGGGAAGGGGAGGAAGGGAAGGGAGAGGAAGGAGGGAAGGAGGAAGGGAAGGAAGGAGGAAGGGAGAGGAAGGGAGGAAAGGAGAGAGGAAGGAAGGAAGGGAGAGGAGGGGAGTGAAAGGAGAGGGAGAGGGAGAGCAGGGGAGAGATGGAGGCAGAAGTGAGGGCAGCGAGAGAGTAATGAGGTCCCACGGGATAGACGCCCCTCCCTCTCCCTCCCCCACTTTCACACCTTTCCCCTCCCCCCCCCCTCCCCACTAACACCTCCCAAGACGACAATGACAGCACGTGTCATTGCGCCGTGACACACTTTCGTCCATCCCGACTTTTCTTCCTCTCATTTTCATTCATTTTCTCTCCTGCTCCTCCTCTTTCTTTCTTATTAGATTTTTTCTTTTTTTCTTCTTCAATTTCTTCTTCTTCTTCTACCTCTTTCTCTTCCTCTTCCTCCTCCTCCTCCCTCTCCTCCTCTCCTCCTCCTCCTCCCTCTCTCCTTTCTCCCCCCTCCTCCTCCTCTCTCCACTCCTCCTCCCTCTCTCCCTCTCCTTCCTCTCTTCCCCTCCTCCTCTTCCTTCCTTCCTCCCCCTCTCCCTTCCTCCTCCTCTTCTCCTTCCTCCCCTCCTTCCTTCCTCCCCCTATTCCTTCCTTCCTCCTCTCTTCCATCCTCCCCTCCCCCTACAATCTCCATCAGTCACTCTCCATCAACAACCTCCCGAGCGAAAGAGAAGAACACAAAAAAGACAAGAAAGAGCTAAGAAGAAGCAAAAGCAAAAGCAAAACAAAACAAAACGAAAAAGAAAACGAAAGAGAAAGAGAAAGAGACAGAAAGAAAAAAAAAGAAAAAAAAAAAGAAAAAAAAAGAAAAAAAGAAAACGAAAAAACAAAAAGAAAGAAAAAGCAAAAAAAAAAAAAAGAAAAGAAAAAAAAAATCCCCCCAAAAAGAGCGAGCGACGCAGCAGCATCAAGCATGACAAACAACCCGATCTGACAGCGCAGGCATCGCGGGGGACGAACTGATGACGGAGGAGGAATTCAAATCACCATTCCCCCTCCCTCTCTCCCCCTCTTCCCTCCCTCCCCCTACCCTTCTCTCCCCCTCCTTCCTGCTTTCCTTACACCCACACAGTGCTCGCTACCACCTCCACTAACCTTTGTGTGCTTGCTTCCGTCCCTTTCTCCTCCCTTCCATCCTTCCTTCCTTCCTTCCGTCCTTCCTTTCTCCCTCCCTCCCTCCCTCCCTTTCCCCTCCCTTCCTTCCCTCCCTCCACCCCTTCCTCCTTCCCTCCTACCCTCCCTCCTCGTCTTCCCTCCCTTCTCCCCTCTGGCCTCCCCCCTCCTCCCATCACACCCTCTCCCTCCTGACCTCCACTCCTACGTCTGACGCAAGTCCCCGCGCCGCTGACAGTGCCTGACAGTGTTGTTTGACAGTGCCACGCGGAGAGGAGGGTGTTCGGAGGCGGTTAAGGAGGTCGGCGGGAACGGGAGGAGGGGGGAGGGGGAGGGAGGGAAGGGGAGGTGCAAGGAGGCGAGGGGAGGGGAGGAAAGGGGGAGTAGAGGTTTGTGTAGAGGGGAGGAATGGGAATGGGGAGGGAGGGGAAGGGCGAGGAGTAGGAGAGAGGTGAGAAAAGGGAATGGGGAGGGAAGGAGGAGGTAACAAGTAGTTGAGAGGCAAGAACAGATACCAAGAAAACGCAAAAGAAAGAGAAGAGAAAGGTGAAGAGAAAAAAGAGAAAGGAGGAGAAGAGAAGAGAAGAGAAAAGAAAGAAAAAGAATGAGAAGAGAAAGAAAGAAAAAAAAACAGGACAAGACAGAGAAGAAAGAAAGAACAGGACAAGACAGAAGAAGAAAAAAAGGAACTAAAAAAAAAAAAACAAAAAAACAAAGGGTCCTGCCAGGAAGGAGAGCAGGATTGGCCTGTCACCAACAGTCAATCCGAATCACTAATAAGACACGTAAGGACAAGGCCCTCTGCCCCCTTCACGCCCTCTGCCCCCCCTCACGCCCTCTGCCCTCTCTGCCCCCTCTGCCCCCTCACGCCCTCCTCAGCGTCGCATTCCTCCCTCTCAGGACGCGACGACAATGGTTAATGAGGAAGACAACTGTGAGTAAGAAAAAAGAGTGAGGATAATGGCGACGAAAAGATGGAAGGAAGGAAAAGGAGAGAGAGGGAGGGAGGGAGGGAGAGCGCAAGAGAGAGAGAGAGCGCGCAGAGAGAGAGAGAGGAAGAGAGAGAGAGAGGAGAGGAGAGAGGAGGGAGAGAGGAGAGAGAGAGGAGAGAGAGAGAGAGAGAGAGAGAGTGATTACAAGAGAGAGCAGACAGAAAAAGACAGAGAAAGAAAGAAAGAAAGACAGAGACAGAGAAAGAAAGACAGACAGAGAAAGAAAGAAAGACAAAGACAGAGACAGAGAGGCAGACAGACAGAGACAGATTATCCAGCTCCCCCAAGCCGTTCATTCAACGCCACCTCAATCCACGCAGATCTACCCGAACGTACAAGCGCACAACCCCCAAACGGCCCCGAACAAGCAAACAACACCAAAGAGCGCTTCTAACGACCCAAACAGCCTCCTAATAACCAAACGCTTTCCGGGAACAATAATTCACGAAGGAGAGTGTCTGTTCCGAGAATACAAGGACGGCGGTGACTTACCCAAGCTAACTCAACTATATACCAGCGAGATATTTCTGGCACTAATTATGGTTTACTCTCTCCCGGGCATCGAGAGTAATTTCGTCAGTGCCACGTGTTCCTGACCTGGCACTCACCCTCAGTGCCACGTCTTCCTGACCTGGCACTCACCAAACGCTGGGTTGGCGCTGTGAGGGAGAGCCTGACCTGTGAGGAGGGGATGGAGGGGGGGGGGGAGGGGATGCGTGAGGGAGGGAGGGAGGAAGACGGAAAAGAGGGAGGGATGAGATGGAAGAATGTGGGCGAGAGAGAAGAAAGAGGCAGAAAAAAACATCTACAACACACACAACACACACACACACACACACACACACACCACACACACACACACACACACACACACACACACACACACACACACATATTATATATATAATATATATATATATATATATATATATATATATATAAACAGAGAGGAGAGAGAGAGAGAAGAGAGAGAGAGAGAAGAGAGAGAGAGAGAGAGAGAGAGAGAGAGAGACGAGAGAGAGAGAGAGAGAGAGAGAGAAGAGAGAGAAAGAGAGAAAAACAAAGATGGAGAGGAAAAAAAAGATAGAGTATGAGAGCGAACATATAAAAACACCAAACAAATGAGAGAAGAAGAGACGAAATACGTGAAAGAAAGACAGAAAGGAAGAGAGAAAAAGAAAAACAAAAAAAGGAGACCCCTGACAACGCAGAGACACGAAGGAGCCCCAAAGCACCGGGGAAGAAGCTGAGTTGGCGGTGCGTCCTCCCAGGGGAACCGGAGCTGCATTCAGGACAACCCGGGGGGAGGGGGGGGGAGTGGGGAGGGGGATGAGGGGGATGTGGGAGGGGATGTATGTGTAGGAGGAATAACAGGCTTAGATGGGGGGGGGAGGGGGGAGTGTTGATGATGAGAGGAGAATGAAGAGTAGAGGAGGAGGGAGGAGGGTGGTTGGGGGGGGAAGTGGAGGAGGTGGAGGTGGAGGAAGAGGGATAGGATGAAGAGGATGTGGTAGTGTAGTGGTAGTGGTGTTGGTGGTGGTGTTGTGGTTGGTAGTTGTAGTAGTTGTTGTTAGTAGTAGTTGTAGTAGTAGTTAGTAGTAGTAGAGGAGGAGGAGGAGAGAGGAGAAGGAGGATAGGGAGAAGGGAGAAAGAGTTACAAAGAGGAAGGACGAAGGAAAAGAAAATAAGAAAATCAACGTGAAAGGAGGCGGTGGACAGAAAAAAAAAAAAAAAAAAAAAAAAAAAAAACGACGAGAAGGAGAGAGGCGCAGGTGGGCGGGCGCGGGCGTGAGCGGGCGTGCAGTAGTGAGGCAAGGAGGAGGTTGATTCTTAATGAGGTAAATGGGATGAAAGGCGCCG
>NW_020871355.1:10000-30000 GCF_003789085.1 Penaeus vannamei | reverse complement strand
GAGAGCAAATCCGCGCCCGAATTATCCCGGAGGAATAATGGCTGTTGGCATCGCCGAGGGGCACTTAGCCGGGATCGCGGGAGGAACGAGCTACTGTGCAAAAGGTACGGCTAACAACAGACATTTTTTTTTACGTTTTCTTTTCCCCTTTCCTTCCGAAATTCGCCAAAAAGGAGCATACATAAAGCCAAGAAAGAACACGCGTATACGCTCAGAACCCCAAATACCCTTAGAAAATATCTCCACGAAACCTAACAAATCCCCTAAAAAACATCTTTCCTCGCGCCTTGCTTGCAAAAAAAAATAAAAAAAAAAAATTAAAAAAAACAAATAAATAAAAAGCAAGAGTTTGGTGACAAATCTTAATAACGAAAATCAAACGCATGGCGCTGACCGCCTTTCTCCGGTCGCCGAGGATGAAAGGTAAAATAAGCACGGCAAGGCCTTCCGATATTAATAACGCGCTCACATCAATATCCCGCAGGGTAGACGCCCTCTCCTCAAGGCTCAAATAGGACCGCTCACGTTAGGATCATATATCTAACTTTAAGCCATTTTAAAAAATTCTCCGCAGGATAATGATGAATGGCACATCAACCGAGGGGAGATGAGAAGTATAAGAGAAGATAGCGTTAATAATTATAGTGTAGAATACTATACAGACAAGAGATATTATGATCCTTGGTAGGTTTATCCAAAAACGGGTGACCTTGAAGTGCGACAAGATTAATATGTGCTACGCTCGGGAACTTCCGACAACTAAAGTGCACTAGCCGAGGTCAGGCTTTCTCTTCCTATTAGATGCGACGCGGGCATGATAAATATTACATATATATGAATAATAAGGGACAAATTAAATAATTACTAAAATTACTACTCCGCATTTACCTCTCAATAAAAAAAACTAAGATATAAAATTATAGAACTGTTCTTAATCACTTTTAATATCAATAATTAATAAGATGTAAAATTATTTCCTTAATCAATATTAATTTATATTTCTATTTATATATTCATATCATTATTACAGAGATATTCTATAGGACCATAGTATTTATACGAATTAGCTATAACTCATACTTATCCAATAATTTTGGTACTAAGCTTACCTTTCTTTACTATGGATTGTACAAGACTACCTAGTGCTATCCACCATATATAAAAAAAATACTGGAAATATAATTTAAAAAAACATGCACCTACATCAGACACTTTTAACACGATAAAGTCGCTGAAAACTCAAAAATATTACCGAAAGCCTAATATAAGGCCCTCAAAAATAACTAAAAAAATATCACAACATTAACAAAACGACAACCAACCTCTACACATAAACACAATTCAATCTACCTTTTTACCATAAATGAGTTTAATAGACAAAAAAAATATAACTCAATCAATATATAATATAATTAAACCTCCTACACGTTCAGACTTATCTCCACCTTCCTATTAAACTACACAAAATTGAAACCCCCAAACTATACATACCCAACATTACACTCCCTACATAACGATAAGAAGGAGAGGTATTGAGTAAGATGTATAGATGTAGGGTATTTGTAATTGAGTGAGTTTAGAGTTATTAGTGTATCAGATTTTATTTATGATATGAGTATTTATGTTAATTTATTGAATTATTTAGTTATTTATTTATTGTATTTATTTATATTATTTATTTATGAGATGTAATTATTTTGTAAAAGATTTATTAATAAGATTTATTTTAATTTATTTAGTTTATTTATTATTATTTTATTTAGTAGATCGTTATAGTATTATATAATTAATGAGTATAAATATATATATTATAGTATATAATATATATACAGATAATATATGGAGGAGACGACGAGAGAGGAGCAGAGAAGAGAGAGAGAGATCAAACAGATGAGAATGATAGAGAGGAGAGTGATAGAAGAGAGGAGAGAGAGAGAAGGTGAACGAATGAGAGAGAGGAAGAGAGAAAGAAAGAAAGAAAGAAAAGAGAGAAAGATAGAAAGATGAGAGAAGAAGAGAGAGAGAGAAGACTGAGAGAGAGAGAAACATGAGAGAGAGAGAAGTAGACGGAGGAGCAGAGGACTGATGCACGAGAGAGAAGAGAGATGACAAGAGTGAGAGAAATGAGACAGAGGACAAGACAGAGCAGACAGAGATACAGAAGAGATACAGCAGAGACACAAGAGTAGAGAGCAGGACAGAGAGAAGAGAAGAAAGAGAAAGAGAATAGAAAGAGAAAGCTTTTGTATATAGATAATATACATTAATAACCTCATTATATATAATTAATATTAAATAATATAACATATGATATAATATATAATAAATATGAGAGAGCAGCAAAGTGAGAAAGAAGTAGAAAGATAGTAAAGATTAGAGAGAACTAAAAAGATAGAAAGAGATAGACTAAACAAAATGAAACAAATCAAATAAATACCAAATACCACCAAATAAAACTCCGAAGCAAAATGCACAAACCTTTCAAGAATCGATCGAAGGACAGAAAAAGAGATGATGAAGCGAACGATCTGTAAAAGAGAAAGAAAAAAAAAACGATCACGATATGAAAAGGTCATTACGATGCAGTTAATTAGCACCGGCAATTAATATCCTTAATGATTATAACGGTAGAATAACTCTCCAATAAAGACAAGCATGATTAGCATCTCGGGATCAAAGGGGTATTGATACGCGCTGGGTGAACAGAGGCCCAGATGGCCAGGGCATAGGGCAACAAGCAGTTGTAAATGTGTATATGTATATAGGATAGTTAGATAGATAGATAGATAGATATAGACAGATATATATATATATATTTAATAATATATATATATATTATAAATATATATTAATAATATTATATATTATTATACTTCACGGTAACAATAAAAAAATAAAACTAATAAAACTAAAAGAATATGAACAACAATATCAATAATAACATAAATAACAACGATAACAGAATCACAAACATAACAATGTCAAAGAAAATTATATGTTAGTAAATAACAAACAACAAATAACAATAAAAAATCCAACAAAAAATCCAGAATAATAAAATAAACCTCGTATCCTCCCCTCCCCCTTTTCACCCCCCCCTTTTTGCCCCCACCCCCTTTCTCCAACCCTACCCCCAGCACCCCCACAACCCCCACCCCTTCACCCACCCACTTTCTCCTACTTCCTAACCCCTCAGCATCCCCACCCTCCTTCTCCAACCCTACCCCCAAGCACCCCCACCCCCATTTCTCCAACCCTCCCCCATTACATCTCACCCCCACCCCCTTTCTCCAAACCCTCCCCCATAAATATATAATATATACATATATATATAATACTGAAATATAATATATATAATAATATATAATATATATAATATATATACTATATAATGTATATATGTATATGTATATGTAAATATGCTATATGTATATACTGTCGATATATACTATTGGTATATAGTATATATCTATAACATAATATATATAACTATAATTATTATAATATATATAATATATAATATATATAATATGACATAATATATAATGTAATATAAATATGTGGTATATATAAATACTACATATATATATATATATAATATAATAATATAGTTATACCTACATAGAACTGTAGACAGCCATTAAGTACAATAACAGCACCCCTATACACCCTTCCCTCATTATCAACCCTCCTCCAATACCATATATATACATACATATTAGTCAATCCACCACACCCCTTTCTTATCCTAAACACTACCACCTACTTACCTACCCTAAATCTACCTCCACTCTCTATATCCAACGCCTTATTCCCCTATATAATATATAATATTATATTATATATATATATATATATTATATATATAGAATTCACTGATACCTATATATATAATATTATATAAATATATATAGTTAAAATAAAATTATATAACTCCAAAGTATAGCTAGTAACCCTGCACCTTTACCACCCACCCCCTTTCTCCAACCCTTCCCCCTATATACATCCACCCCTCACACCCCTTATTCTCCAAACCCTCCCTCCTACCCTGAGCACCCCCACCCCCTTCTTGTCTCCAACCCTCCCCCAGCACCCACCCCCCTTTTTCTCCAACCCTCCCTCCAGCACCACCACCCTTCCACCCACCCCATTCACCACCACCCCTTCCTCCAACCCTCCCCAGCACCCCCACCCTTCCACCTCTTCCACCCACCCCACAACCCCCACCCCTTCTCCAACCCTCCCCCAGCACCCCCACCCCACTCCTTCCACCCACCCCCATCACCCCCACCCCCTTTCTCCAACCCTCCCCCAGCACCCCACCCCCTTTCTCCAACCCTCCCCCAGCCACCCCACCCCCACACCCTCACGCGTCTAGTAAATGCATCACAAACTTTTTCGTCGCCAACCCGGCCTCTTAACATGTTAATTTAAGTAGGTTGAAACGCTGCGAGAAAATCCATTAAAGACGGTCTTTTTCCCTCCCTCTTTTCTTTCTTTTTTTCTGTTCCTAAATTCTCGCTTTTTTTGTTTGTTTGTTTGTTTGCTTGCTTGCTTTTTGGGATACACGTTTTTCTTTCCTTTTTTCTGTTCGTTAAATTCCCGTTTTCTTTTATTTTTTATATAAACGTTTTTGTTTTTCGTTTGTTTTTTGGGATAAACGTTTTTTCTCTCCCTTTTTTCTGTTCGTAAAATTCCCCTTTTTTTTATATAAACGTTTTAGTTTTTCGTTTATTTGCAATGAGAGTCATTGCAATCACTCTTATATTCCAAATTCGACGCAATAAATAACCGTGCAATGCCATCCGCTTTCTTAAACATTCATCGTGCAATTGCAAACATGCGAATTTCTCCGAGTTCACCGTTCCCTGTCCTTTCTCCCCCCACCCCCACCCCCACCCCACCCCTATCGATTCTCCTAACCCCCTTATCCTATCCTTTTTTATTCCCCCTCTCCGAGTTCACCATTCCCTGTCCTTTCTCCCCCCACCCCCACCCCCCACCCCTATCGATTCTCCCAACCCCCTTATCCTATCCTTTCTTTTTTATTCCCCCTCCACCGTTTTATTCTCCTTATACCCTTCTCTTTTCCCCTTCCTTCCCTTACTTCCCGCTATCCCCCTTTCCTTTCCCTCATCTCCCTATTCTTATCCCTATCCTTTTTTCTCTCCCTCTCTCCCCTTCCTTCCTTCCCCTATCCTCTCCCTTTTCCCTCTCCTTCTCCCCTCTTTCTCCTCCCTCCCTCCCCCTCCCCATCCCCCTATTCCCACTCTCTACCCCCTCCCTCTCCTTCACCCTAATCCCTTTTCCTCTTCTTTAAGCCCTCCCTACCTCCCCACCTCCCCCCCCCTCGCCCCCCAACATCCCCCGGAATAAAATATTACACTTGCAAACAGCCTCCCACCCAAAATTCATTTACCTTATTGTATCGCTATTAATCTTTGTGTGTTGTGTGTGCGTGTGTGGGTGTATTGTTTCCTCCCTCCTCTCCTCTTCTTCCCCTCTTCCCTCTTCCCTCTCTTCCCTCTCCTCCCCTCTCCCTCTTCCCTCTTCCTTTCCCTTTCCCTCCCTCCCTCTGCCCCCCCATCCCCTCTCTCTCACTTCCCCTCCCTCTCCTTCCCCTCACCTCACCTCCCCTCCCTCTCCCTCTTCCCTCCCCTCTCCCCCTTCCCTCACGATCCTCACCATCCTCATATGCCTCGCCAACGTCGTCTATCTTCGGAACAATTAATTACGAAAGGAGGAAGGGAATAGGAGAGAGAATGAGAGAGAGAGAGAGAGAGAGAGAGAGAGAGAGAGAGAGAGAGAGAGAGAGAGGAGAGAGAGAGAGAGAGAGAGAGAGAGAGAGAGAGAGAGGGGGGGGGGGAACAAAGAGTGAGAGAGAGAGGGAGTAAGGGAGGGAGGGAGGGGGAAGGAGATAGAGGGAGGGAAAGAGAGAAAGAGAGAACGAACTAAAAAAAGGAGATGGGAAGGCAAAATCGAAGATGATTATCTAGAGAAGAAGAAGAGGAAAAAAAAAGAAAAAAAAAAGGAACGAGAGAGGAAGAGAGAAGACGGCAACGAAAAAAGGGGTGGGAGGGAGGCGGAAGGATACGTAAAAAAAAAGGGAGGGAGAGAGAGGAAGAAGGTGCAAAAAGGAGGAAATAGGAGGAAGAGAAAGTAGAAAAAGAATGAGAAGAAGGAGAAGGTGCAAAAAAGGAGGAGGAACAAGACAGTAGAAAAAGGAGGAAGGAAGGAGAAAGTACAAAAGGAGGATATAGAAGAAAGTAGAAAAAGGAGGATAAGGAAGAAATTAGAAAAAGGAGGAGGAGGAGGAGAAGGAGGAGGCAATTGCGGGCAACAGCTGCTTGATAAAAAGGGACGGCTAGATAGACAAGGGAATCGAGTTAATTGAGTGGCGGCCGAAGCGAGACTAAAAATAAATGGAATTTCACCCAAAATAATACTGGAACAAAAAAACTAATACTGGTACAAAAATAAAAATATACAAAAATAAAAATATACAAAAAATAAAACATACTACTACTGGTACAAAAATAAAAATATACGAAAAATGAATTAATACTGGAACAAAAATAAAAATATACAAAAAACAAACTAATACTGGCACAAAAATAAAAATATACTAAAAATAAACTAATACTAGTACAAAAATAAAAAATATACAAAAAAACATACTAATAATGGAACAAAAATAAAAATATACAAAAAATAAACTAATACTAGTACAAAATTAAAAATATACAAAAACAAACTAATACAGGAACAAAAATAAAAACATCCAAAAAACAAACTAATACTGGTACAAAAATAAAAAATATATATAAATAGATATATCAGCTGCCCCGGCCATAGGGTCATCATTCCCGATTAATTAACCACCCCGGAAAACATATGCATAATTAACAATAACCATTTCATCACATCCGATTGCCAAAATTAATCAAAAACACAAACCCCTCACAAATTAAGAGAACGCCGGCCGAACAAAACAACAATAAACAATAACAACAAAGACATATTCTATTTAAAAAATCACAATTCCGTCCCTCCGATATCAGAAGAGACCTAAAAAACAAAAAACAAAACAAACAAAACAAAAAAAAAAACAATCATAACTCCACCCTCTCGATATCAAAAGAGACATCTAAAAAATTAAAATTCTATCCCTCCTGATATCCAAAGAGACTTTAAAAAAACATAATTCTCCCCTCCGATACCAAAACACATTGAAAAAAAAATATAATTGCATCGCTCCCGATACCAAAAACGCATCGAAAAAAAGAAAAAAATCATATTCCATCCTCCCGATATAAAAAAAAAAAAACATAAAAAAAATAAATCAATAAATAAAATCATAAATCCACCCCTCCCGATACCAAAACACATCTAAAAAAAAGAGAAAAAAAATCCTAAATCCCTCCCTCCCGATACAAAAACATCTAAAAAAAAAAAAAAAAAAAAAAAAAAAAATCCCTAATTCCATCCTTCCCGATACCAAAACACATCCAAAAAAAAAGAAGAAAAAAAATCCTCCTTCCCGATACCAAAACACATCTAAAAAAAAGAAAAAAAATCCTTAATTCCATCCTTCCCGATACCAAAACACATCTAAAAAAAAAAAGAAAAAAAAAAAATTCCATCCTTCCCGATACCAAAACACACCTAAAAAATAAGAAAAAAAAAATCCCTAATTCCCCCCAAAACACATCCCCCCCCCCAAAAAAAAAAACAAAAAAAAAATCCCTAATTCCATCCTTCCCGATACCAAAACACAAAAAAAAAAAAAATAATAATAATATATAATCCCTAATTCCCCCCCCCCTTCCGACAGCCTCTCGAGACCGCTCCTCCCATCCCGAGGCTGACGAGGAAGTGTTTCTTCAATCTCCCGCCTCGGAGATCACTTCCATCGCCGCTCTGACAGCCTCGCGAAGTCCCCCTTAAATGGGGGGAAAACGAACACGATCTCGCGATGGCGCTTCTTTGCTCGTCGTTTGGAGCTTTTTTTTTCTTTTCTTTTTCTTTTGGTTCCTCCTTTTTTTTCGAAATTTTGGAGAATGATGAAGACTTGCTTTGTGTTCTGTTTGTTTGTTTGGATGTTGGCGCTTCTTTACTAGTCGTTTGGAGGGTTTTTTTTTTTTTCTTTTTCTTTTCTTTTGGTTCTTCCTCTTTTTTTCGAATTTTGGAGAATGATGAAGACTTGCTTTGTGTTCTGTTTGTTTGTTTGGATGGTTGGCGCTTCTTTACTCGTCGTTTGGAGGGTTTTTTTTCTTTTCTTTTCTTTTTCTTTGGTTCCTCCTTTTTTTCGAATTTTGGAGAATGATGAAGACTTGCTTTGTGTTCTGTTTGTTTGTTTGGATGGTTGGCGCTTCTTTACTCGTCGTTTGGAGGTTTTTTTTTTCTTTTCTTTTTCTTTTGGTTTCTTCTTTTTTTTTCGAATTTTGGAGAATGATGAAGACTTGCTTTGTGTTCTGTTTGTTTGTTTTTGGATGGTTGGCGCCTCTTTACTAGTCGTTTGGAGGGTTTTTTTTTTTCTTTTCTTTTCTTTTCTTTTGGTTCCTCCTTTTTTTTCGAATTTTGGAGAATGATGAAGACTTGCTTTGTGTTCTGTTTGTTTTGTTTGGATGGTTGGCGCTTCTTTACTCGTCGTTTGGAGGGTTTTTTTTTTTTTTCTTTTCTTTTCTTTTCTTTTGGTTCTCCTTTTTTTCGAATTTTGGAGAATGATGAAGACTTGCTTTGTGTTCTGGTTTGTTTGTTTGGATGGTTGGCGCTTCTTTACTCGTCGTTTGGAGGTTTTTTTTTCTTTTCTTTTCTTTTCTTTTGGTTCTTCCTCTTTTTTTTCGAATTTTGGAGAATGATAAGACTTGCTTTGTGTTCTGTTTGTTTGTTTGGATGGTTGGCGCTTCTTTACTATCGTTTTGGAGGGTTTTTTTTTTTCTTTTCTTTTCTTTTCTTTTGGTTCTTCCTCTTTTTTCGATTTTGGAGAATGATGAAGACTTGCTTTGTGTTCTGTTTGTTGTTTGGATGGTTGGCGCTTCTTTACTAGTTCGTTTGGAGGTTTTTTTTTTCTTTTCTTTCTTTCTTTTGGTTCTTCCTCTTTTTTTCGAATTTTGGAGAATGATGAAGACTTGCTTTTGTGTTCTGTTTGTTTGTTTGGATGGTTGGCGCTTCTTTACTAGTCGTTTTGGAGGGTTTTTTTTTTTTTTCTTTTCTTTTCTTTTGGATTTCTCCTCTTTTTTTTTCGAATTTGGAGAATGAATGAAGACTTGCCTTTTGTGTTCTGTTCTGTTTGTTTGGATGGTTTGGCGCTTCTTTACTCGTCGTTTGGGAGGTTTTTTTTTTTCTTTCTTTTCTTTCTTTTGGTTTCTTCCCTTTTTTTCGAATTTTGGAGAATGATGAAGACTTGCTTTGTGTTCTGTTTGTTTGTTTGGATGGTTGGCGCTTCTTTACTAGTCGTTTGGAGGGTTTTTTTTTTCTTTCTTTTTTTTCTTTTGGTTCTTCCTCTTTTTTTTCGAATTTTGGAGAATGATGAAGACTTGCTTTGTGTTCTGTTGTTTGTTTGGATGGTTGGCGCTTCTTTACTAGTCGTTTGGAGGGTTTTTTTTTTCTTTTCTTTTCTTTTCTTTTGGTTCTTCCTCTTTTTTTCGAATTTTGGAGAATGATGAAGACTTGCTTTGTGTTCTGTTTGTTTGTTTGGATGGTTGGCGCTTCTTTACTCCGTCGTTGGAGGGTTTTTTTTCTTTTTCTTTTCTTTTCTTTGGTTCCTCCTCCTTTTTTTTCGAAATTTTTGGAGAATGAATGAAGACTTGCTTTGTGTTCTGTTTGTTTGTTTGGATGGTTGGCGCTTCTTTACTCGTCGTTTGGAGGGTTTTTTTTTTTCTTTTCTTTTCTTTTCTTTTGGTTCCTCCTTTTTTTATCGAATTTTGGAGAATGATGGAGCATTGCTTAGTGTTCTGTTTGTTTGTTTGTTTGGATGTCACTTCTTAAATGTCGTTAGGAGGCTCTTCCAATGATTTTTTTTTTTTCTTTTTCTTCTTCCTTTTTTCGAATTTTGGAGAATAAAAAATAATCGCTTGGTGTTCCATTGGTTATGTTTGTTTGTCGTTAGGACGCCCTTTCAATAGATTTTTTTTTCTTTTCTTCCTCCTCTTCCTCTTTACGAATTTTGGAGAGTAAAAAAGAATTGGTTATGGTTAGTTTGGTTATGTTTATTTGTTTGTTTGAATGTCGCTTCTTACTTGTCGTTGGGAGGCCCTTCAGAACCCCCCTCCCCATATCACCCCCCCCCCCTTCCCCCCCGGTAAAATCCCCATATCCACCCCCATTCCTCCCCTTCCCATATCACCCTCCCCTCCTCCCCCAATAATCTTCACAGCCACCCAATCGAACCCCCTCCCCACATCACCCCCCCCCCTCCCGAAATCACCTCCCTCCCCCCCCTTCCCAAGAGACCCCTCTCCCCACATCACCCACCCCTTCTTCCTCAAACTCCCCCCCCCCCCCCCATGAAAATCGAATCGGCGCCGTCAGCACGCCCATCGTCGTAACCCTTTCCCTCTCCTCCTGACACACGCGAAAATAAAATCCGAAGGAAGCTCCTCTGGCGCCGCTGCTTATCGTTTGTAGCCTTCATCTTTATCCTCTCCCTTTCTCCTCCTATTCTTCTCTACTTCTCATTCTTCTTCATCTTCCCACTCCTTCTCCTTCTCCTTCTTCTTCTCCTTCTTCCTCTTCTTCCACACTCCTCCCCTCCTCCTTATTCTCCTTCTCTTTCTCCTCCTCCTCCTCAGCTATCTTTTCCTTCTTTTCCTATCATGCCTGCACCATCCCCGGCTATCTCAGTTCTTACTACTTCCTCTCTCCACCTCTCCTCTCGCTCTCTCATTCCCTCCTTCCCCAATCCTTCATTTCCATCCCCACCAACATCACTTTTTTCCCCTTCTCCCCATGTTCTCAACCCACCCTTCACCCTTCACCCTCCCATCCTCTTACTCTCTTCCCCTCCTCCTACTTTCTTGTCCTCCCTCCTATTCACGCCGCTCCATCCCAGACTAAAGATCCATTTCCTCCTTCCTCCTCCCTTCCTAAACCATCTCTCCTCCACCTTCCTCTCTTTCTCTTCTTTCACCTCCTCCTCTCTTCCTCTTCTTTCCACCTCCTCCTTCTTTCTTCTTTCCACCTCCTCCTCTCTTCTCTTCTTTCACCTCCTCCTCTTTCTCTTCTTTCCACCTCCTCCTCTCTTCTCTTCTTTTCCACCTCCTCCTCTCTTCTCTTCTTTCCACCTCCTCCTCTCTTCTCTTCTTTCCACCTCCTCCTCTCTTCTCTTCTTTCCACCTCCTCCTCTCTTCTCTTCTTTCACCTCCTCCTCTCTTCTTCTTTCCACTCCTCCTCTCTTCTCTTCTTTCCACCTCCTCCTCTCTTCTCTTTCTTTCTCTCCTCTCTTCTCTTCTTTCCACCTCCTCCTCCCTCCTCTTCCTATCTCCTCTCCCTTCCTCCTCTTCCCATATCTCCCCCTGCCTCCTTTTCCCACTTCCTTCCTCCCTCTTCCAAACCCCACCTCCTCTCTCCTCTTCTCACCTCTTCCCACCTCCTCCCATCCACCCTTTTCAACCTCCTCCCCAACCTCCCCTAAAAGAATCCACTTCACTTCCTTCCCCCCCCCCTCCCCTCCATCGAGGTCAAAGGAGCCAACGCAGGTCAAGGGTCAACTCGGCGCTCCATTTCAAACACGTCGACTCCACGCCAGCGCTTTCGGCCGCGTCCCAATCCCTGCGCGCAATCCAACGTCGACGTCCTCTCGCCCAGGCCAAGGAGGAGGATTTCGGGTGGTTGGATAAGGCGAAGGTCACACGCGTCTCCTAATTCTGCTAAGGTTGTGTTATTATTATTATTGTTGTTGTTGTTCTGTTTCGTTTTGTTTGCGCGAGTGTGAGTGTTTGGTAAATCGTCTCCTAAATCTGGATTAGGTATTTTTTTGTTCTGTTTCGTTTTGTTTACGTAAGTGTTGGGTAAGGTAAGCTAAGGTTGGTTAGGTTAGATTTGGATTAGGTAGGACCTGGGGAAAATAGGAAGACACTCTAGACTGTCCCCGTAAGCTTAAGCTAGAGTCACACTAGTCTTCAAATTCTGGCTAAGGTTGTGTTATTTTGGGTTCTGTTTCGTTTTGTTTATGCAAGTGTGAGTGTTAGGTAAGGTAAGCTAAGGTTATTTGGACGAGGGTAGGACCTGCTTAATCTAGGGTCACACTAATCTTCCTTGACCTGATCCCTAAACAGGTCAGCTAAACTGTCTTCGGCGAGCTGTCTTAGGGATCCCTGGACAGAGAAGACTAGGTGACCTTAGCTTAAGCTTATTGAGACAAGTCCTAAGGGCCTTCCATTTCCTCTTCCAAATTCATTTCTATATTTCCTCAACCCTACCCCAATCAAAATCTAACCTAACCCAACCTTAGCTTACCTTACCCAACACACACGCAAACAAAACAGAACCAAAAAATAACAACCAGCCAAGAATTAGAATCTCACCTCACCGTACCCCTTCCCTTCCCTTCCCTTACCTCATTACCCAACCCCAACCCTACACCCTACCCAAAACCAGACGAACACCATACCCGAGTGTTTACATCTCAAAAGCACGAATTAACATAGGTTATCCCCGCCTTCACCCTTCCTGCCCGCTCTATCATGCATAAATCAATCGCAACTTGCACGTATGTAATCGATTGCGCATATGTTTTATGATGCAGAGTCCTTGTTATCGGTTTAATAATTCAACGAGCGATATAAAAGAGAGAGGGGAAAGAGGAGAAGGAAAAGGAGGAGGAGGAGGAAAACGAGCACGGAGAGGAAGAGGGTGGAGGAAAAAGAGAGGAAGCATAGAAAGAAGAGGAGAGGAGGAATGAAGAAGAAAAAGGAAAAAAAAAGGAAAGAGATGAAGAAATGGGAGAGAAAGGAAGTAGGAAAACTTGAAAGAATGAGATTGAAACACACAGAGAAGACAAACAGCCAAAGTTCAAAAAAGAGAAAATTTCAAAAAGCGACAAAAAACGGAAGCCCACAAACGGAAAGCCAAACATCACAAAAATACCGTTTCAGCATTTCGTCCCCTCCTCCCTCCTCCTCCCCCCTCCTTCATCCCTTCCTCCTCCCTCCTACCTGCATGGGGGGGCGATGGAAGGGGAAAGGGAGAGAAAGGGAGGATGGAGGAGGTAGCAAAAGGGAGACGGAGGAAAGAGAGGAAAAGGTAGCAAAGGAGGGAGAGGGAGAAAGAGAGGAGGTAGCAAAGGAGGGAGGGAGGGAGGGAGGGAGCAAAGGAGGGAGAGAGGGAGCAAAGGAGGAGAGAGGGAGGAGGAGAAGGAAGGGTAAGCAAAGGAAGAAAGGTAGCAGGAGGAGAGAGAGAGAGACTGGCCAGGAGAAGCAATATGAGGGAAACCACAGGATAGAGAAGAAAAGGTGAGAGAGAAGAGCAAAAATAGAAAAAAAGCAAAGGTAAGCAACCAGGAAAAGGAGCGAGGGAGCGAAAGAGAAAGAAGAGGAAGGTAAAGAGAGAAAAGGAGAGAGACCAGAAAAGGCGAAGGGCGGTAAGGGGACGGAGGCAGGGTGGAAGACCGGGAATACCCTACACCCGGTAATACATCATTGTCAAAATCATAATAAAAACCAATCACATGCAGTGTCCGCCAATTACTCACAGCAAAGCACCTAGCGAGGCCAGGGGCAGCTTCCATTAATTCGCGACCAACCGAAATATTATCAATTTACGATTTATATTCTATAACAACACCCGAGAGCGATTCGCAAGCACGGGCACGCCGCGCGGAGGAGAGGAGGAGGAGGAGGAGGAGGAGGAGGAGGAGGGGAGGAGAGGAGGAGGAGGAGGGGGGAGGGGAGGAGGAAGAGGAGGGGGAGGGAGAGGAGGAAGAGAGGAGGGAGGAGAGGGAGGAAGTGAGAGGAGGAAGGAGAGGAGGAAGGGGAGAAGGAGGGGAGGGAGGAGGGCCAGAGAGAGAAGAGAGAGAGAAGAGAGAGAAGAGAGAGAGAGAGAGAGAAGAGAGAGAGAGAGAGAGAGAGAGAGAAGAGAGAGAGAGAGAGAGAGAGAGAGAGAGAGAGAGAGAGACAGAGAGAGAGACAGAAGAGAGACAGAGAGAGCACGAAAGAGAGAAGAGCGGGCATAAGGGCGAAATACGATTTCATAATTCCATTTACAAACGGGTCTTCACTGATTTAATCTTTGTTGGCACCATTTTATATTCGAGTTGTGTTCTGCTGACAATTGCTATGAAAGTCACGAATTTTAATGTTCCGAAGTCCAGCCTCAGATGATGTCATATAGGATCTACTTTATTGTATACTCTTTAAATAAAACGCCAATTGGTAAGTCATCGTACAACGGAAAAAATACATATATATATACATACATATGACTTTGAGGATTATAAATGGAGCGAGAAAGATGAAATACATAAAATAATTACAGTGAAACTTAACATTAGTATTATAGCATCATGATTATATTTACCGTTATCATTGTTCTATCATTATCATTATTGTTACCATTATCATCATTTTGGTCTTCATATCATTAAATTCTGTTATCATCGACATCACTATCATTAGCGGCAATAATATCTATTAATACACATACGTTCATAAAGAAAGAAATAATACATTGCACACCCACACCCACACACCCAACACCCACACCACACCACACACACACACACACACACACACACACACACAACACACACACACACACACAACACACACACACACACACACACACCACACACCCACACACCACACACACCCACACACACCCCACCCCCACATCCATATAAACACAAACAAACACACAACCACACATCTCTTTTAATCAAGACCTGCCAACGAAACTACCTACAAGAGATGGGAAGAAACCCCAAAAAAGAAGAAAAAAAAACAATAAGCAGCACCTTGTCGCGGTTGCCAGAGGCTTCAATAAATCACGAGGCCGCGATTGACACCCACAAAGCGCCGTTTTTCAGGCGGTTGCGTCATCTAATTTCCTTTCCCAAATAGGGAGGAAAGAAAATAATGGAAAACGACGAGGAGAACAAGAGGAAGAGAGAATAATATAATAGCAATAATGATGATAATATAATGTAATATGATGATGATAATATAATAATAATAATAATAATAATAATAATAATAATAATAAATATAATATATAACTACAACAGCAACCACAAATATCCACAAAAAATATAAAATATGAAACCAACAAAAACAGGTGAATAGTCCAAAAAACAATGCATCTCCCCCTTTCCCCTCCCTTTTCCTTTCCCCCTCCTTCTCCCCTTTCCCCCTCTTCTCCCCAACTCCCCTTTTCCCTTTCCCCTCCTTCCCCTTTCCCCTCCTTCTCCCCTTTCCCCTTCCCTGCTATCCCTTCCACACGAACCACCACTTGAAAACCAAAATCCCGTAGGCCTATCAATAAAACGGCCAGACGCCACCACTCGCGTCACGGCCAGCGAGGGGAGAGGAGGAGGAGGGAGGGAGGAAAGGTAGGAGGGAGGAGGGGGAGGAAAGGTAGGAGGGAGGGGGGAGGAGGAGGAGGGAGGAAAGAGGGAGGAGGATGGGTGGATGAGAGAGAGAGAAGAGAAGAGAAGAGAAGAGAAAAGAAGAGAAGAGAGAAAGGAAAGAAAAAGAGAACAAAACAAAAAAGAGAGAGAAAAGATAAAAAGAAAGGATGAGAAGAAAAAGAGAAACGAGAAAGGAGAAGAGGTTGAATAAAAAGAGTGAAATGGGAGAAGACATGAAAAAATATTTTAAAAAGGGAATACTACTAATAAAAAAACTGTTAGAGTGAAAAGTAGAAATAAATAAAGAAAAAAATATGAAAAATGAATCAAAACGGAAAGATGAGAAAAAAAGAGGTAGAAACTGAAAATAAAACTAGACGAGAAATAAAAGCAAAGAAAGAAAGAAAAAAATTATAAGCAAAAAAACAAAACAAAAAAAACAAAGAAAAACGACAAAAAGAAACAGAACCAGAATAAGCAGGAAAGAGAAACAAAAGAAATAAAAGAGAAATACGAAAAACAAACAAACAGAAACCCAAAATACCCAAGAAACAAACACAAAAAGAGAAAAAAAAAGAACCCTCAAGAAACGAAAAGAGAGAAGAGAAGAGAAAACGACAGAACACGAACCACACACACACCACACCCAACCGCCCCAACCACCCGCACGCCCGCACGCCCATCGCCCTCCCGCCCCGCGCCCCTCTCCCGGAACCAGCGGAAGCGACCGTAAATTCTCCGACGTGGATTTACGAGCGGGTTTCCATGACAACCGCTATTACGTCATGGACACCGCAGTCCGTCCGTCCGCGCTTTTCATATCGCCGAGAGGCCTTCGCGGCGCGTCATACGCGGATCTGGGCGGGAGCGGCGGGCGGAGGGTGGGTGGGGGAGGTGGGGATGGGCGGGAGCAGGGTGGGTGGAGGTGGGATGGGGGAGCAGCGGAGGTGGAGGGGGATGGGGGAAGGGCGGGTGGGTGGGTGGAAGTGGGTGTGTGTGGGGGGAGCGGCTGCGGAGGTGGTGGGGGGGTGAGGGAGAGCGGCCATTGCAGAGCTTATCACGCTCTTATCGCTATTTAATTTTCCTATTATCATCATTACCGTTATCATTGTCATTATTACGTGTACTGCTACTACTATAAGTATTTAGAGAAATAATAACAAAAATAAAATCATCATAAAGCACCATCATCATTAAGTAGCAACGCAAATAATAATAGCAGCAAGCAATGTGATCACATTAATATCAAGAACAATAATAAATTGTGTGTGTGTGTGTGTGTGTGTTGTGTGTGTGTGTGTGTGTGTGTGTGTGTGTGTGTGTGTGTGTGTGTGTGTGTGTGTGTGTGTGTGTATATATATATATATATATATTATATATATATATATATATATATATATATATATATATATTATATATATATATATACCGGCTGCTGCTATGCGGATGATGATGTCAATTAGTGAACGGCTACAATGTTATCAAAAAGAAATCAACAAAAACAATAACACAAAACTTCAAAACAAATTCGAAAACCCAAACATTCCCCCCCCCCCCCGCCCGCCCTCCAACGCCCCGAGCCTCAAACGTTTTAAAACAAACGTCGTTGCGAGATCCGATACCCCTCTCCCCTCCCCCTCCCTCCATCCACCTATCCCCCAACGCTTTCCCCTTATCTTTCTTTTTCCCCTCAATTCCCTTCTCTCTTTTCCCTTTTCCCTTCTTCCCCTTCCCCCGCTTTCTCTTTTCTTCCATCCCCTTCCTCTCCTCTTTCTCCTCCTCTTTGCCCTTGCCCTGTTTCTCCATCCCCCTTCCTCCTTTCCCCTTCCACCCCTCTCCCGCCCCTTCTCCCCCTCTCCCTCCCGAAATATCATCTTGCTTGTTTTCTCTCATTTACTTGTATTGTTTCTTTTCTTTTTCTATCGTCTGTGTCCGTCTCTCCTTCACGCCTCTCTCTTTTTCCTCTTTCTCTTTCTAACCTCTTTCTTTCTTTTTTCGTTTCTCCTTCTAAGAAATATTCAAATCTTTCCCACCTCCTCTTCCTTCTTTTCTATTCTTAGTCCCCCGCCTCATCATTCTCCGTTTCCTTTCCTTCCTCCAACTTATTTTCCAACATCTTTCTTCACCTCTTCCCTCTCCTCCAGATAAACGTGTTCTGGACATGTTGAGACGCCCCCTGGCAACACGTTCCAGGTGTTGAGAGGAGAGAGAGGGAGGGAGGGAGAGAGGGAGGGCGGGTGGGAGGGAGGGAAGGCTAACTCCAACCTTCCTTCTCCCTCCTTCCCCCGTTCATCTTCCCATCCCTCCTTCCACCCCCACCCCACCCCACCTCAAAATCTCTTTACCTTTTCCACCTCCCCCTTCCTCCCAACCCTTCACCCACATCCCTTCCCTCCTTCCCAACCTTCCATCCATTCCCACATCCCCCTCCAACCCTCCCTCCCACCCACCACCCTCCCTCCCTCCCTCCCAACCTTCACCCACAATCCCCTCCTCCCTCCCTCCCTCCCACACACCCCTCCAACCTTCCTCCACCTCCCACCCAACCCTTCCCTCCCACCCAACCCTTCCCCACATCCCCCTCCTTCCAACCTTCCCTCCTTCCCAACCCTTCCTCCACCTCCACCCAACCCTTCCCTCCCTCCAACCTCCACCTATACCACCTCCCACCCTTCCCTCCCTCCCACATCCCCCCCCCCCCCCCCGACGAGCGGCGAATGCGCTGGGAGGCCGCGTCGAAAAAAAAGTTCGGCGGCGGGGGATGCGGATTGGGCGCGAAGGCAGCAGGCATTCGGGCGGAGGCAATTTGTCGCGCCATTTCCTTATGCCGCGTTATCATTCACTTTCTCTCTCTCTCCTCTCTCTCTCTCTGGGTCTCTTTCTCTCTGTCTCTCTTTCTCTTACTCTCTTTCTCTCTCTCTTCTCTCTCTCTCTCCTCTCTCTCTCTCTCTCTCTCTCTCTCTCTCTCTCCTCTCTCTCCTCTCTCTCTCTCTCTCTCTCCTCTCTCTCTTACTCTTTCTCTCTTTCTCTCTCTCTTATTCTCTCTATCTTTCCATTTCTCTCTCTCTCGCTCTAAAACGAAACATAAAGAAAACAAAAACAAGGAACAAACTAAAACGAAAAATAAAGAACAAGAATAAAAAAAACAAAAAAAACAAAAAAACTAACAAAAAACAAAAAGAAAAACAAAAACGAAAAAAAAAGAAAAGAAACAAGAACAAACAAGAACCAAGGAACAACCAGAACAAACAAAGGAAAGAACGAACAAAAACGAAAAATAAAAAACAAGCAAAATCAAGGAAACAAAAACCAAAGAACAAAAAACGAAAACTAAAGAACAAAAACAAATAATAAAGAACAAACAAAAAAAAAAAACACCAAAGAACAAAAACAAAAAATCAAGACCAAGCAAAAACAGAAACCAAGAACAAGTAAAACCAAAAGACAAAGAAGCAAAAAAAAAAATAATAATAAATAATAAAAAAATAAAATAAAGAACAAACAAAACCAAAAAATAAAGAAAACAAAAAACTAAAAATAAAGAACAAAACAAAAACAAAAAGGCAAAGAACAAATGAAAAAAAAAAAACAAAAAAAAAAGCAAACAACAAAACGAAAAATAAAGAACAAAAAAAAGCATAAACAAAACCCAAAACCAAAGACCAAACAAAAAACCAAACCAAAGACAAGCAAACAAAGAAACCGCCCACCTCGCCCACCAATGCAGTGCCGGAAGCCCTCGCTCGGCAATAAACATCGATCAGATAATGTCAGCTATAAAGCATTAAGGGGGAAAAGAAGAAAGGGAAGAGAGAGAGAAGAGAGGGAGGGGGGGGAGAGAGATGGGAGGGAGGGAGGAGGGAGGGAGGGGGATAGAGAGATAGATGGGGAGGGAGGGAGGAGGGAGGGAGACAGAGAGATAGANAGAGAGAGAGAGAGAAGAGAGGAGAGAGAGAGAGAGAGAGAGAGAGAGAGAGACAGAGAGAGAGAGAGAGAGAGACAGACAGACAGACACAAATAGAGATAGAGAGAAAAAAAAAGGAGAAAGAAAAAAAAAAACAGATCTGGAAAAAAAATCGAAAAAACACCCAAACACAAACAAATAAAAAACACAAAAAATCACACAAATATAGATAAAAAAAACCGAGGCAATCCACACACTCGACCAGGTTCATTATCGTCTATTATTAGCTTAACAGGAATTCAAAAGTGATGGAAAGATTATTACTGTGGACAGGTGCCTTGCCTGCCCGTGACGCTTCGCCAAGTGTGTGTGTCACATGTTAAAATATGATCAGAGAACTTGTACACAAATGTTTTTTCTTCTATTTCTTCTTCTTTCTTCTTTTTCTGCTTCATCTTCTTCCCCTCCTCCTTCTCCTTCTTCTTTTTTTCTCTACTTCATCTTCTTTTTCTCTTCCCCTCCTCCTTCTCC
>NW_020871355.1:0-5000 GCF_003789085.1 Penaeus vannamei | reverse complement strand
TCTATCTGCACTTATCTGTCTGTCTATCAATCTTTTTATCAGTTTATCTAATTCCTCCTTCTGTTCACCTGTTTCTAGTTGTCTATATCTGTCTATATGTCTATCAATCTGTTTATCAGTCTATCTAATTCCTTCTTTTGTTCACCTGTCTCTAGCCGTTCTATCTATCTATCTGTCTATCTATTGTCTATTAATCTATGTAATTCATTTTTTACGCTCAAATATTTCTACCATCGCTACGTTTTTTATTTCGTAATAATTTCGAAATTTTTTTTTTTTTATTGTTGCTTTTTCATCTTCGTTTTTTCCGTTTTTGTATCGCTTTTTTTTTTATTCTTCACTATTTTATGTATTTTTTCTGTTCGTTATTACCTGTATTTCCATTCTCTTCAGCCTCGGCCGGATGCACTGACCACCTGCCTTATTTTTATGACTTTGTTTTCATTTCATATTTCTTTTCTTTTCTTCGTTATTTCAAGGTTTATTTCTAATCGTTTTTGCTGTTTTGTTTCTTTTTAAATTATATTCTTCGTCTTTGTTTCCTATTTTTTCATTTTTTCTCTCAAATTTTCTCCCTTCATCTTGTCATCTCTAATTATCTTCCTCCTCCTCCTCCTGATCCTTATCCTCCTTCTTCTCCTCCTCTTTCCCCTCTTTCTTCCCCTCCTCTTCCTCCTATGCCCCTTATCTCCTTCCTCCTCTCCCTTCTCTCTCTCTCTTATCCTTCCTTCCCTTCTTCTCCTCCCCCCCATTAACTTCCATCTCGTCTCCCCCTCCCTTCCTCTATCCACTATATCCCCTTCCTCTCTCTCTCTGCCCCCTTTACCTCTCCCCTTCCCTCTCACTCCACCCTACTCCCCCTTCCTACTCCTTCACTTCCTCCTACTCTTCCTTTCTCTTCCCTTCCCCTTACCCCCCCCCCACCAACATCCCCCTCACCCCCACCCCCTCACCCCCTCCCCCTCCCCATCTACCCCTTCTAACCCCCCCCCTTCCCCCCTCACCATACCCTCCCCTACCCCCTTCTAACCCCAAAGAAAACACAAAAAATTCCCAAGAAAACAGTATTCAATCCCAAGACGTTCGACCTTTCTCGCCCCGCCCACTAAGACGTCGAGGTTTGTTGTCGAATGGGTGTTGAAGAGCACGTGGTATTATCATCATTGTTGTTATGATTATTGTCATTATTATCACTATTATTGTTATTGTTGTTATCATTATCATTGTTATTATTATCATTATAATTGTTGTTATTATCATTGTTATTATCATCATTATCATTGTTGTTATGATTATTGTTATTGTTATTATATAATTGCTATTATTATCATTGTTATTATTATCATTGTTGCTATTGTTTTTATTGCTGTTGTTATTATCATCATCATTATCCTTACTTAATTGATTTTATTGTTTTATTATTGTTATTATTATCACTATCATTAGAAAGAGAGAAAAAATGAAATAGTAAGATAGAGAAAGAAAGAGAAAGAGAGAGAGAGAGAGAGAGAGAGAGAGAGAGAGAGAGAGAGAGAGAGAGAGAGAGAGAGAGAGAGAGAGGAGAGAGAGAGAGAGAGAGAGATTAGGTGTTTTCTTTCTTTCTCTCTCTTTTAATATACTTCATTCTCTCTCTCTCTCTCTCTCTCTCTCTTCTCTCTCTCTCTCCTCTCTCTCTCTCTCTCTCTCTCTCTCTCTCTCTCTCTTTCTCTTTCTCTTTCTCTCCTCTCTCTCTCTCTCTCTCTCTCTCTGTCTCTCTCTCTCTCTCTCTCTCTCCTCTCTCTCTCTCTCTCTCTCTCTCTCCAAGATGTTATTCCCACCTAACAGCACAATCTTGCCTACACTCATTATCATGTTTTCTGACCTTCCTATGACGTTTGACCTCGCCGACCCTATTTCCCTCCTGCTCCTGCTATTGCCACCGTAATTATGATTAATCTTTTGTCAATCTGATTTTTTTATTTTTTTTTTTTCCGATGGTGTTAAAGATGAGTATCTCTGATTTGTTTATTTTTTGTTTGTCTGTTTGTTGATTTAGCTGTTTGTGTTGTTGTGTTTTTTTTTTTTTTTTGGGGGTTGTGTTGTTCCTTGTGTTTCGTTATTAGTTATTATAGTAAATTATTATCTTTTTTCTTACTTTTTTTCTTGTATATTCATTTTGTGTGTTTGTGTTTGTTTGTTTTCAATTGCGGGTTTTGTTCTATGATTGTGTGCTTGTTTTTTTTCGGAAGGGGAGGGGGGGGGGTTGGGGAGAGGGTGCTGTTTGGTTCAGTAGTGTGTTTGTTTTTCTGTTTGTGTTTATTGCTTCAAAAGAATCATAGTAAGCACAGACAAATGATAAACACACAATCAAAAGTTATTGTTTGTGTTCCAAGATTGTTTATGTCTTATTTTTTGTTTTTATTGTTCATTTTCTTTTTTGTTATTCATTTTCTTCTTATTCATTCACTTTTACCTTTTTATGTTTTGTTATCTTTCCTTGTTTTATTCTTTTTCCTTTTTTGATTTTTTTTTCTTGTTCCTTATTCTCCCTTTCTTTTTTTTCCTTGTTTTTAGTCTTCTTTTCTTTTTTTCTATCATTCCTTTTCTTGTTTTTATTCTTCCTTCGTGTATGCATTTTTCCTTTTTTTCTCTCTTCTTGTTCGACTCCTTGTTTTCGTTATCATCCCTCTGCATTCACCATCTTCCTCTTCCTCCTCCTCCTTCTCCTATTCTCCTTCGCTTTTCTTTTTCGTCATCATCATCTTCTTCTTCCTTTTCCTTTTACTCTTCCTCATCCTTCTTATCCTCTCCCTCCTCATATAACTCCATTTCTTCCTCTCCTCAATCAACTCTTCCCCACCTCCTTCGCCAACTCTTCTTCCACCTCCTCCTCCTTCTCCCTCCTATGCCATTCCAACCACCCCGCCCCCTCCCCAGCTACTCCTTCACCCTCCCACCTCACTTCTCCACCCACCTCCCTACCCCCCTCACTCATTTTTCTAACCCTCCTCCTCTCCTCCCTCTTCTTTCCCTCCCTCCCTCCTTTCCCTCCCTCCCTCCCCCCCTCCCTCCCTCCCACCCTTCCCACCTTCTTCCACCCTCCACTCAATCTTACCCCCCTACCCTCTCCCCCCTCCCAAAGTTCCTCCACCCCCACCCACCCCACCAACCCCAACCTCCATGCGTTAATAACAAGATATGTGTTATTGCTGTGCTGTTCTTCGGGGCAGAGGTTATCGCCCGTGTTATCATGTTCTTCTCGTTATCCTGGAAAGATGCTGGGCACTGGGTCCCCCCTGCCTCGCCCCCGTGATCTACACAGGGAAGGGGGTGGGGTGGGGGCGGGATTGGCGTGTAGGGACGGCCGTAGGGATAAAGGGGGTGGAGAAGGAAGGGAAAAGGGGGGGAAGGGGGTGGAGGGTGGGGTGGGGGCATTGACGTATAGGGTACGGCGGTAAGGATAAAGGGGAAGAAGGAGGGGAAGAGAGTGGGTAGGGAGGAGGGGAGGAGGGTGGGGAAAGAGAGGTGGTAGGGAGGAAGGTGGGAGGGTGGGAGGGTAAGGAGGTGGGGAAGGAAAAGAAGGGAGGGGAAAGGGAGTGGGGAGGAGGAGGGTGGGATATGGGGAGAAAGGGAAGGTGGGATATGGGGAGGAAAGGAGGTGGATATGGGAGGAAGGGAGAGAGAGAAAAAAGAGAGGTGGGGAGGAATGAGGGAGAGAGAGGTGAGAGGGTGGGAGGTGAGAGGAAATAAGGGAGAGGGAAGGGTCGGAGGTGGGGAGGAAGGGAGAGGGAGAAGGGAAGAAGGGAGAAGAGAGGGTGGGATTGTTGGTTGGATGGGAGAGAGGGTAGGTGGAAGAGAGAGAAGGGTGAGTGGGAGTGGGAGAGATGACAAAGTGAAGAAGTGGGAGGGTGGTGGTAAAGAGAGGGAAGGTAAAGAGAGATGATGGATGATAGAAAAAAGAGGGAGGGTGAGAGGGATGAAGAGAGAGAGAGTAAGAGAGAAAGGAAGATGGAGAGTGAGAGTGAGAGAGCAGATAGGGAGGGAGGATGGAAGGGTGGTTGAAAAAGAGACAAGAAAGAAAGGAAGAGGAGGAGGGGGGAGGTAGTAGGAGAGGAAAGATAGGAAGAGGGGTAGGAGGAGAAGAAGTAGGGGAAGAGGGGTAGGAGGAGAAGAAGTAGGGAGAGGAAGGCAGAAAGAATTTAGTTTTTTCCTCTTTACTTCTTATCCAGTAAACCAATAATGATTGAATTACACAGGCGAAAAAATAAAGTCAGACCTATTGAATATAACTGCCTAGAGGACTATAGAGCTCTCATGTGTACCCATGCTAATGCTCTATACTCGTATGCTTCTCTCTCCATGCTTAAACTCTATAAATCATGTCTCTCTCTCCATGCTTAAGCTCTATAAACTTAGGTTTCTTTCTCTATGATAAGCTCTAGACGCGAATGCTGCTCTCTCCATCTCTCTATACTTGTAAAATATAGAGAGATGGGGCTCTATACATATATGCAACTCAATGCTTATGCTCTATACACTTAGGCTTATCTCTGTGATAAAGCTCTATACACGTATGCTTCTCTCTCCATACATAAACTCTATATTCGTAAAAGTCTCTCTCGATGCTGGAGCTCTATACTTATATGTAACTCTATCCATGCTTATGCTCTATACACCTATGCTTCTCTCTCCGTGCTTAAGCTCTAAACAAGTGTGCTTCTGTCTCCTGGAGGATGATAAGGGTAATAATTGTAATTATGATAATGATGATAATGATAATGATACTACTATTACCTCTACTACAGCTACTATTAATTAGGTTGATGATGGGAACAACAACAATGATAATAATAAGGATAATAATGATGATGTTATAACAACATTAGCGATAATTGTAATGATAAGAAGAATAATCATCAAAATTATGGTAATGATAATAACATTGATAAACTAATAATGATATAATAACAATAATATTAATTGATAATTATTACTATTATTATTATTATCCTAATGACTGA